>DWCF01000742.1:0-39264 GCA_018230265.1 Delias oraia | reverse complement strand
CGTAAGCGACCACGTTTCAGATCCATATGTCAACACTGGCAACACGCACTGGTTGAAGACTTTCGTCTTCAGGCATTTACCATACATAATAAATATAATATATTCACCCAAACCTAATAACCAATGTATTACAAGAACTAAGGACTAAATATGATATATTTTATTTGGAAATACATAAATAGCAGAGTCTCTTGCCGATTCTTCTCTGCTAATTTCCTTGTGAATCGGTGATACGTTCATAACACCTTCATTGAAGCAAAAATTGAATAAAAATATTTGACTTTGAAAAGTCTGTCGGAAAGCTATGCTGAAGCATAAGCTGACGCGAAAATTGGGCCGGCTCGACCGTAGTTATACCACAGGCTTACGTATCGGAAGACCATGAAATTATATTGCTGAATCGATGTAAAACTAAATTGTGGAACGGTTGACCATGGGCGGCGGTATTCTGTTATCATTGAGAAAACATACTCCGTTGCCCGCTATACTGTTATAAATCTGAATTACGAATTTATTTCGCAAATAATAATGTTGTTACAGGTGGGAGATCGAAGGGCAGACAGGCGTTGACCATGAGCGTTATGGCATATTGCCTGGCGTTCCACTACCACCCTAAGCAGTGGACTATGAAATTGATTGATAATCTTATAGATGCCGGCGATCAGTGGTAAGTGAAAACCTATTACATATTTGATATATAAAAATTGAGTTTATATAACATTTATCCGTGGGAGAGCTATATCGAAGCATATTCTGGTGCATTAATTGTGCCGGCACGTCTATATACCAATAGTTTATAGAATGCCAGCGTGAAATGTTGAACTGTGATAGAATGAGTGGGGAAATCGGATGTCCATCAATTTATACCGCTGAAACGGCGTAAAATACCCACAAAACACCCAAAGAGCGAATTGTAGCGAGGTTTCCATGGGCGTGAGCTCTTACCATGAAAGACAGTTGCCTGTACCGTTATTCGATTTTATGTAAAAATCTTTTTTTTTATTGAGACGGTGGAGGTTGCAAAGCATTAATAATGTAATTACTTTACCAATGTCATCGTGAATAGAAATATTTTAGAAGAGTCCATAATAAAAAGAATAATATGTGAATTATATCCAAATGGTAAAAGAAACTTGTAAACCACATTTTACTTGGTGTGTTGTAATCTTAATTTTTAATATGATAATTTTTCAGGTATATCCAGTGTTTGGAGAAAGTCCACGATCATTCAGCCGTTCAAGGCATCTGTGAGGTTCTGCCCTTTGGTAAGAAACAGACACTCATATTGAACGGAAAGCGAATGCAGGTGATATTGTTATCATAATGATATATTTACTTTTCTAATTGTCTTTGATTGTTTAGAAAGTTAATGTAAGTTACATTTATGTTAGAACAATTTATATACAAAGTAGATCTCTCTTGATCTTGCTTAAATAAAATAACAAACAAAAATTCACGCAAAACATAGTTTTACTATATCTATGGAACTAAATGATATAAAAAAACTGGGTCAAATAAGGATGCCTTCTGAATTATTATTCAAAGTCCATGGACACCTCTTAGTAACAGCAGCTTCGCGGATGCGTTGTTGGCCAATGTATGGTATGAAGTAGTTCGAAACGACTTAAATAAATATGAACTTTTATACGGTAAATAAGATATGATATAATCATTGTTAATATTTATCTATCTGCTGTTGTGAAATGTTCCATTAAGGCTTAATTTATGAATCATACAGCATATGTCTTTACATTTTTAGTATTTTTTGATATCAGACTTTGTGATAGACAATTTAGGTTTTCCTTTTAAATAATCCATATTTTAATGAATGTGATGTATATAATAATATTTTATCTTCTTTAGGTGCTTTTAGGAGAACCGGAAGTTGTTGGTTACACAATGTCGTTAGATCCAACGGTTTATAATCTCTGTCGAGGCCTGAAAGCCTTCTTTAAGGACAATCGAGCTGGAGTTGTATTAACCAGGTTTCGTTTTACATATTCATTATTAATAAAATTTAATTACAGCCATTGCTTTGGGTGGGCATTATTAATAATAATACAATGATTTATCGTCTATGTTATAAAATTAATGATAGTCATTTTTCAATGGAGTTTGGTTAAATGTATTCATTATCAACCAGTTTCTTAGTCATATTTTCTTTTGATTTAGGACCATGAAAATAACATAACTGGAATATAATGTATATAATAATAAATATTTCTTTATTTTTTATTAATGGTTTAGCCGACAATGGAGCAGGTGGGTCTCCTGTAAGGTAAGAGACACCGCCGGCCATGAACAACCGCGCCACAGTCCGCGTATTGGCGTTTCCGGCTTTCTACGGCCACCTAACCGGCACTTTTAAGGGCCTCCGATAATCTCACTTACTCTGCGAAATACAAGTACCGTTTCACGCTGAGTATTATGTGAGCCCGTGGTATCACTTCTGTAAATATATTTTCTTTAAAATAAATGGATTTCGGATTTAGCCAATGTCAAATTGTTGTGGCACTATCAAATGGGATAGAACATAATAAAATTTATATATAATTTAATTGTCAGTTTTCTTCAATTAGTAAATTACAACTATTAAATAACGTTTCAGGGTGATGAAAGTTGTAATATGGAGGGACAAAGTGTGCTACTACATATTCGACCCGGCCGGCCGCGATGCGCGCGCCTACTCCAACTTTGCCAACGGCTGCTCAGCCCTGATCAATGTCAAGGACTTGCCTGCCGTCGCTGATGTCATACTGGCCCGGAGCGTTGTCGATGACCAGAAGTTCGTGTTGGCGCCGGTTAAAGTGCTGAAAATGATCGACGAAAAATGCGACGAAGACTTTGAATCGGACAAGGAGTTGACGCAAGCGGAGAAGGCCATGATGGGATATCGGATATTGAACGAGAACTGTGCTATCGTGACCGCTAACATGCATCTGGGCGATCGGTGCTTTGAGGACGCGAAGTACCGTCAAGCGATACCGATCGCGGTTGTGGCGATTACGTACGCGAAGATATCCCCGCCGAACACATGGTTCTCGAAGACCCTGGACAAGGTCCTCCGTTTGGGTAACAAGTTGTACATGGACTGTCTCCATCCGAAGGTCATGATTGACATGACGATTGATAACATACCCAATGAGATTATTGTCGGTCCCTACGCGTGTGAGATTATTATCTACAGGGAGCGGGTTAAGGGACAGCTGTTTACAACGAAAGAGTGCATTTTTAACATCAAATCGGGATTGGAGGATTTCTTCAGCCACGAATACAACAGTGGGATATTGGACTTTAATAATTACGCGTTGGCTGTGTGGCGGCAGAAGGACATGTATTACCTCTTCGATCCTTATCCGAGAAGCAATGATGGGCTGAGGACAGCGAATGTGGGCAAAGCGTGCTGTTGGATGGTGTTGAACTCGGACACTATGGCGTCCGTGTTCACAAAGAACTGGGATTATATGCCGGTGACAACGCAGTTCTACATACACGCGTTCAAAGTATTGAAACTTAAGAAGAGGGAAGCCAAGGTGATATTAATTTATATATTGTTGTATTTGTTTTTATAGTATAGTGGATAACGGAGCAGGTGGGTCTCCCATATGGTAAGACAACACCGCCGCCAAGCACCAACCGCGCCGCAGTCCGCGGATTGGTTGCGTTGGCGGTTTTTTATGCCACTTAAGCGACATTTTTAAGGGCCTCCGATATCCTCACTCACTCACTCAGCGAAACACAATAGAAGCGCCGTTTAACGTAGAGTATTCTGTGAGCCCGTGGTATCACTTCGAACGAGCCGGCCAATTAGTCCGTCCGTATATGCTTCAGCATGTCTCTGCCACGGGAAGCAACCCAGAGTTATTTTCCTATATAGCGACATTTTCTGTTCATTTTTTTTGTGGAAATGGTGGCAAACGAGCAGGATACTCACGTAGTATAAGCGGTCCATGGACACCTTAGGCCCTAGTAGAGCCGCGGGTGCGTTGCCGGCTGTTAAGGAATAGCTACGATCTTTTCTTGAAGGTCCCCAAGTCGCATTAGTTTCCATTCTGCCTATTTAGTTCACTTTGATACGATTTTTCTGTTGTGACAATTTCAATAATGATTTTCGATTACTATAATTAGAAGTGTTATTTTCTTTTAAAATCAGTTTTGTAATTGTTAGTGAGTTTTTTTAATTAACAATCCACTTCTGGTGCTGATAATATATATATTTAAGTTTAAGTGAATTTTTTTTTGAATGTAAATAAGTTGTGTCTCATATGTCTGACATAAAAAGGGGACCTTTTTGTCAATTTAAGGTATTATTTTTGATTGTCATACATATTAAATGAAGCGCCCAACTGTAAGTTATGATTCAAACGACACATATGTTTTACTGGCTTATTTCTTTGAAATCGTAAAAAAATAATTACAACAATCCAGTTTATATCCAGTTTATGCCATTAGATGAGAAAAAACAAATAATGAAAACGATACTACTATTGTAATTAAATAATATATTAATTAGTAATAGGGTTATTTTTGTTTTTTTTTTTTGGTTTGGTTAATAAACCTCATATTTTTCAGGCACAGATAGTTTGCACCCTTAGTGATGAACAGTTGCCGGGGGCGAAAGGGAAATTGAAAAGGAAGGTTTTACCGATGAGCAAGGCTCAAGGCGACGGAAAAGAATTATTCCATGACGTCATGCCGAGGGAAGATTTTGAACTGCCGCATACAGGAGGTGTAAGTATAATTCCCGATTTTTCATGGAAATTGATAGCGAACGAGCAAGAGTAGCTAGGATAAGCGGTTCAGCGCCCATGGACACTCCTAATCATAGCTCGGTCGCGGATGCGTTTCAGCCTTTAATTCCTTTGATTGGTTGCCTTTTTTACATTTGATAGAAACCTGCAGTAACTAAGCTAATTGTTACGTTAATTTATTAATTTAGATGTTTGTGACTTGTGCAAAGTGCAAACAAAATCTACAGCTGACAGTCATTTTTATTCTGTATAAACAAAACGGCGTAAAATATCTGTCGGTTATCTATGGGCGGCAATATTCGCTTAACATATAGGAGATCCATTTACTTCGTTCTCCGCAATGCTACAATTATTTTCTTTCAATTATTACACTATATGTGTTTGGGGTTATATAGGCTGGTTATATATTCTTTGACCCTTTCATATGTTTTAAATTATTGTTGATATTAATTTTTAAATTATAGCCCCAAGTTGATGAAGAGCAAATGGGTGATATAATTTCCCTTGTTGACTCCATCCAAGAAGACTACCTACCTCCAATCCCGCTCAGATATAAAAATGCTGCACCAGAACCGCTTGAAGATAAAGTTGGTATGTCATATATCAATCTTATTTTGTCTTCCCTGCCTGTCATTGTCTATGAATATAAGATCTGTTAAAATAAGGATCATATTGTATTATATATTCGATGTAACTGTCAAATAACACATATTACTTAATAAGTCAATACGATTCGGGTATATTCAACAAAGTCAGTACTTATCCCTTATTGCCGACAATGAACTCGCGGCCCAAGTGTGTCCATAGGCTGTAGACAATTTCTCTAAGTCGAGCCTTCTACCTTAGATACTGAAAGTAAAGATACTTTTTAAAAATTAAGATTCTGTAGTTTCTAACTACGGTGAAAGTCTGCCTTAAATTGTTTCTGGTAGGTTTTTATGTAAATAAATTTATCCTTGGTTTCAATGCGCTGTGACAGTGAACCTGGACTCGCCGACTGTGTCGGTGACGCAAGTGGTTCCACCGTGGCCGAAGCCCCGCGACAAGAGCAATGAACTGCCGGAGCCCGACCCGGACCCGGAGCCTACACCCCCGCCGACGCCACCGCCTGCGCCGGTATGTACTCATAAGATGAAAATATAGATACTTCATGAGAAAAACAAAAAATAGACGGAATATTTATGTAAATTTAACACATATGTTAGACTCTAAGATTTAAAGGAAGAAAGGTTCTCAAGTGGCGACCGCGTACCGGAAAACGCAGAGTGGGACGTTCCGCCACGCGATGGAAAGACGATCTGATAATGGTCGCGGGCAACCGCTGGATCCAGATCGCTCAAGATTGCAATAAGTGGGCATCTGTGGGGGAGGCCTATGTCCAGCAGTGGACTTGACAGGCCGATGATGATGAATGTCTTTCTTAAATAAAAAAATTTCTAACAAATGTTATGTTTTCAGCCGCCGGAAGGAGGTGCTGAAGAAGTAAGTTTTTTTAATTGTTATTACTAGAATTTTTTATTACTTAGTTCAATATTACTTACTTTATTGTGTAAATTATCGTGAATTATATATCTACGAGTTTTTTTTAAATTAAAATGGTGGCAATTGATTACGAAGCTCCGCTAGGATAAGTTGTCTGGGCTGCGGTAGTGTTGCTGGCCAATAAGGAATAGGCACGCTTCGCTTTCGAAGGTCCCCAAGTCGTATTGCTTTGGAAATACATCTGGAGGCTAATTCCACAGGAAGGTGATGCGCGACACAAGATGCCTATAAAAACGCTCAGTTGTGGAATTCTATTGGGAAATGTTTTATTTACCCATGGGGGAGCCATGCTGAAGCATATGCGGACGCACTAATTTTGCCGACTCGTCCGAAGTGATACGGGCTCACAGAATACTCAGTGTGAAACGGTATTTGTACTGTGTTTCGCCGAGTGAGTGAGGATATCGGAGGCCCTTTAATATCCCGCTTAAGTGGCGTAAAAAGCCGGCAACACAACTAATGCGCGGTTGGTGATTAGCGGTGGCGTTCTCTTACTATAAAGGAGACCCACCTGCTCCGTTATCCGCTATACTATAAAAATATATATATTAATTATTAGGCATTCTCAACTTGAATCGGCCCATAGATACTACACGTGTTACCTTGTAATACTTTCAGGAGGAAGAAATGGGCGAGGAAGAAGAAGACGAAGAGACGATGAAGAGGAAGAAGGAGGAAGAGGAAAGGAAAAAGGCGGAAGAAGAAGAAGCACGAAGGAAAGCAGAGGAACTTCCACCGCCACTACCGCCACCGCCCCCATCGCCACAACCGGAGCCGGAAGTTCCGGTATATTTTTTTTAAATGGTTTTACTAGCGTTTTCAGTTAAGAAACTTTAACCTTTAAAATTTTAACCTTGGGAGATATAATACATGATGTTGCTGGAGTAAAGCCAGCAACACAACTAACGCGGCACAATCCGAGTATTTGTCCATGGGCAGGGATGATCTCTTAACATCAACAAGACCCGCCTGTCCCGTTATTCTGCTATTCTATTCAATAACGGCGTAGTAATTTTGATAGTAAAAATACTGGTTTTGTTCATGTATAAGATGATTTCGTCTCTCAATTAAAAAAAAATTATAAATTGTATCATTCCCAGCTGGCACCGGCCGAAGTGGTAGAGGACGAAGTCCAAACCCTACCAGCTGAGAACGTTGACCGTCACATTCTGCTGACAGAAGACGCGCGGTACCGAGCAAAGTTGCGGCAGCTCCGCAAAAAGATGACCCAGCCACTGACCGAAGACCAATTGAACATAAGCCCTGAAGAGGAGTTGGCAAAGCCGAGCAACTTTAAGAATTTGCCAGACAACACGCAAATTGTTCGCGGCTCGTCAGCGATCAATGACACGACGACACTGGACGTGCTGCCTTTTGCGGCGATAATGGCGGTTGTGACGTCGTACAAGTATAGCGTCAATACGTGGACTGCTGGTATAGTCAACTTTGTTGTTGACACAGCGCGGAAGCTGCATGAGAATAAACTGGAGAAGTTTCAGCTTTCCCCGGTTCATATTATACCCAAAATTGCCATTGGACACCAGGTGGGGTATTTTCTTTATACCATCGGTGGCAAACGAGCAGGAGGCTCACCTAGGGCAAGCGGTCCTCCGTCCATGGACACCCCCAGCCCTTACAAAGCCGCGGGTGCATTGCCAGCTTATAAGGAAAGTGTACGATCTTTTCTTGAAGGTCTCCAAGTTGTATTGGTTTGGAAATATTCCTATATTGGTTTCTTATATTAGCTTTGATTATAAAGCTATATATATATATATATATATATATATATAACTGACCAATATACAAAGAAAAGTGGAATATATATATTGAAAACGTTACAGTTTGGCATATATAAGGTGTTTTTTTTAATCGGAAGGTAAACGAGCAAGAAGTTCACGTGAGATAAGTGGGCGGTGGCCATGGACTTCCCTAACCGCAGAATACGTTGCCAGTGTGAGGATAGGTGTTTAGTTTTTTCCCACTGCGGTGTTAGTAGTCACCAAAACAAATATGGCGTCAAACAGCTTGCACAGTTGATAGCACTGTGTTAATAGTTTTTTGATTAATTTCACTTTAAAGTGACCTTTTCGTTATAAAATAGCATGACAGCATGGATTATATATATTTCGGCCTTATATCTCATTCAACGACTACGCTAAATGACGTTCAGTCAAGACGTTGAACGTTACATTCAACAAATTTACGACTTGTCCTTTAGTTATTTAACTAAATGTCGTCATGCAATGAACGCGCTAATGATTCTATCAAATAGCGGATTCAACCACATGACTGCGACATCTCCATCTTGTGGGTGGATGTCCTGCGCTGCATTAATAAATTAAAATGTCCTGTGTAATATTAAAATCTTTAAACAATGGTTGAGTTGGGTTAATTTCAGGCGTACAGCGCTGTTATCGATGTGGTCGGCGAAGGTCCAACTTGGCAGCTCGAGGACACGCTGGGCCACAAGTTCTTCTACCGCGGAGACCGCGGTATGGTGACCACGGCCACTTACAGCTGCGCGTTCTTCAAAAAGAACGGCCTCTACTATCTGTACGACGGCAGCTCCTGTAACGCAATGGGCCTGCGAGATTTGTCTGGCTACGGGCGGGCTTGTTTGCTGAGGTTCCGAAATCTTCACGACATGGTCGTAAGGTAGGGATTCTGGAATGTATCCAGTCTCGTAGCTAAGTTGTTTTTTTTTTAATTCTGTAGCGGACAACGGCTCCACAGTCCGCGCATTCGTATTTCCTGCTTTGTACGCTATTCAAGCGGCCTTTATAAGAGCCTCTGATACCCTCACTCTGCGAAAGTACCATTTCACTCTGTGAGCCCGTGGTATGACTTCGGACGAGCCGGCCCAATTAGTGCGTCAGCATATGCTTCAGCATGGCTCTCCCACGGGTGCGATAGTATTAAGACACTCGCCCGGCCACTGTCAAGCCCTTCGAGAGACCGAATACATTATATTATAATTATCCGGACCGGGATTCGAACCCGATATCTCTCGTTTCATGGTGCACTTTTAAAACCATTAATCTACGAGGCTCTCAAAATAATTTTATAAGTTTATCATAAAGCGAGAGGTATCGGGTTCGGATCCCGGTACTATATTGCCGACATTATAATTTATTGTCTCTGGAAGGGCTTCACAGTGACCGGGCGAATATCTTAATACTGTATCACTTGTAGGAGAGTCATGCTGACGCACTAATTGGGCCGACTCGTCCGAAGTGATATCATGGATTCAGAATACCAGCGTGAAACGGTAATTGTATTATGGTTCACGACTGAGTGAAGATATCGGAGGTACTTTCGTCCCGCTTAAGGGGTGTTGAAAATCGGCAACAAAACCAAAGCGCGGACTGACTGCTATGCTATAAAAAAGCAATCGTAGCTAAGGCGTATGTATCTATTCCAGAATTTCATTCAACAAAGATGGTAAGAATCCTGAACAGCAGTTTGTTTTAAGCAAAATCATTGTACGTAGACTTTTAACCGAACCGCGTCTCCAATTGCCCGAGGACTATGACTTTGAGACAGGCAGGCCAAAGTCCCACAAGTCCAGAATGTCAATAGTCGATTCGAAGAGGAGCTCCTCAGACAAGAAGAAGTCGTCCATTGACGCGGAGCCGAAGAGCGAGACGGCGATAGGATATCAGCTGATAAACGGGATTTATAGGATAGAAGGGACGACTTCGTTGAAAGGAAAACGGAGTTCGTCGGACGTCAAGGCGTGCCACTTTGTCTGTCTGATTGCAATGCTCTTGGCGACAATGCATCCAATCAGAACCTGGGACCACCTGCTGATAGATACGTGCTTGGAAAAGGGTCTTGAGATATTCGAGAAGGCGACCAACAAAAGCGTTTGCGAAAAGCGTGTCATTAAGAATATCATTTTGGATGGCAAATTCATCAACGTGAACATCAAGAAGATTCTAGTCGTCAACGATAATCCTGAGAAGCGGCTGGATCAGTACATTAGGGCGGTTCTGAAGAGGTTGCGCTACGTCATCGTACGGTTCTCTTCATGCAACGTTGTGATCTGCCAGAGCGAAGGCTACTATCACCTATTCGACCCTTATCAGCCCCCGTCTGAGAAAACGGAACCAGCGGAAGCCGAGAAGAAGAAGGCCGCAGAAACAGGCACCTCTCTGAAGAGCCCAGCTTCAGTCGCCGCTTGGACTCTGTACAGATCGTTGGACACGCTTCTCGCACGACTCATTTCAATCGCTTCGGATCCAAATTCGCCGGAGTTCTACACCTTCGAGTTGACGTCAGTCAAAACGGCCCCAAGGCACTCTGCCTTGAACTACCGCTTGAGTCCGCTCTTCAAACCAGATGAAAATCCAAATACACCGTATTTGAAACGTAAACGCATCCGACCCTTAGTAGATGAGAAAATGTATTGGTTGAATATAGAAACGATACCTTGGTCTCGCATGAATCCGGCAAACGATTTGGGTTTCGAGAGAAAGACCCCAAAGGCAATGTGGAAAGACTGGGACATCGAGTTTCCAGGCGATCTTTACTCGCTTTGGGGCTCTGTGCATCCTAAAGACAACAAGTTTGAAGAAATCTATCGTGGACAACAGTACCTGGCCACATGTGTTGTTGCACTGGTAATGGCAAAGGCATGCAACCTGAGTGCTTGGACTGGTAGTTTTCTTGATGGAATTGTTGAAAACGGTCACAATTATCACAAAAAGTGCCATAGTAAAATAACCAGCCTCCAAAACAAGGAAGTAACACTAGAATATCTTGACTCCAAATATGATGAAATGTACCCATATTCGTTTTCATTCAAGTTTGAAAAGGTTATATTTGGTTTTGTTTACAACATACAACCGGATCGATTCAATTTGAGCAAAGCGCTGGTTTACTTTTTTGAGAAAAATAGTAACGGAATCTTAATAAGTCCTGCAAAGAATTTGGCTTTTGGTAAGACTGACACATCATACTTTATGTTTGATTGTCAAAGTCATGGGGCACCAGTGTTTTGTCCGGGTCAAGGATCTTCATATATTTTGAAGTGTGAGAGCTTGAACCGTCTTATCTATTGTATTGCAATTACCTTAAATATTAGGCGACATGGTCAACAATTCCATTTGTTTAATGTAAATGTGAACTTGACAGAAAAATCAAAATAAAACATTTTTTCACAAAATTTACTCTGTCTTAATGAGTTATATTAAATTATATCCTACTGAACCCAAAAATTTTTAGTCACAACAATAATATATATAGTTAATCACAATACCAGTTTCATTGGTTCTAATTTTTTCAGAGAACATCTGAATCAGATAAACTTATTTAAAACATTTTAGATCAGCTTTTTCATTCGGGTACCATTGAGGTATATATGGAACCCTTATAAGTGTATTGTATAAGACCCAACTAGAAGTTTTTTTATTTATTTAACCAATCAAAATATATCCTCTTTGTTAAGTGACATTATATTGAGTTACTCAATAAACTGCTATTCAATTAGCCTATCCTAATACACACTTCTACATGGATTTTTTTTGAATGTATTTTTTATAATGCAAAATAAAACAATGTGTTTTAAAAAAATTTATTATAACTGTAAAAACCTTATACACAATGTAATGTAAGCAATAGTACTACTAATGTTCTTACTCCAAATCTGGCAGATTCTCATCATCTGAATCACTTTCTAAATCATCAAACGAGGGCTTTTCAGGCCTATCACCTCCAGCGCCGCCCATTGAACGAAGCATTGATTCAAAGTCCATGTCGTTACCACCACCACCTAATTCTTCATCCTCATCATCTTCATCTTTCCATTTATTAAAATCAATCTTGAGATAGTGCGGCTTCTTCTTATCCTTGGTCAAGGCAGGCCAGTAGGGTGCATCCTTTTTTTCTTTGCGTAGAACCATTTCTATGCACCGGCCTTTATTAACAAAAGTGCTAACCTCTGGTGTGACAGCTTCATACAATTGTATAGTAACCTCATAGATCTTGTTGTCCTGAGCACTGACACCTTTAAAATATATCGATTCCTTTTCTATTTTAATATTGGGATCTTTGGATTCAACGCTAAATGTGAGAAAAACGTCTTCTTTACGCTGAGCCCACAAGACCGGAGGAGGAACTGCTTCATTTGCCATTTTGAAATACAGTAATAATTATAATTAATATAATTCGATTTAAAGCTGTTTTAAACTAGTTAATATAATTGCTTTGACTAAAATAGCTAAATTTTAATCCATGCAGTCTTGACCAACCCGCAATTAATTCAATAGAAAATCAAAGATGCTTGTAGAAGATTGCATAGACGAACATAGAACGGATGTTGAATTAGAGACAGATAAAAACTTCCGGCTACAGTTTATACGATGTACTATTGAGTTCTAGTGTTTCATAGCTATGGAATCGACTGGTTAAGAAAAAAATATAAATCGTTCATGTAATCATGTGTCCGAGTTGTGGTCACAGGTCCCGAGGGGTTCCGTACCTTGTTTTGCTTTGACGGGTCCTCGAGTGAAGGAAGAAAAAAAAGGGCGGTGATTGAGTTGGCTCAAGTAAAGCCGGAAGAAAAGAGCGCCGATAATAGAACTTAGCCCGTGTTGCAATAGTGTGTTATGGCTGGATGCAGTTCGGGGTCATGACCCACCAATTGAAACTCCCAGATGATTCGTAAGAGGCCCAGCGGAGCGATCAGGAGACGAAACTGCGGCTCCTGCCCTCAGTCGGGGTTGTCGTATATGGTTGCAGTCGAGGAGTGCTCTCACTTGGCTACACTATTCCAATAGTAGGATCGTCAAGTCCAAGAATAGGACGGCGATGGCGCTGGGACAAATTCAAATTGGAAGTTGGAGGAAACAGTCGATAGCCTGGATTGCCACGTTGCGATGCGGTGACGATGCGGGAATCGGGAGACGAGCATCGAACATCTCCAACATCGTCGTTACGAGTCGGAAGATGAACTCATAAAGTGTCAACGATCTTCATCTGCAGGTCCCTCTGGATAGAAACGTTTCTCACGTAGCGCCGCGCTTTGACCATGCGTTGGCTCTGGCTCTGGATGACACCCAGCTTTTGTCGATGTAGAGTGCAAACTACGCGCCGCGTAGGTGATGTGGTGGTGCACGTATGTTTTATAGAGAGACGTCTTCATGAGCAGAGGAAAGAAATTGTGTGTCATAAACTCATTAATCATTATTTATAATTTGGGGTTTAGAAATTAGAAGAAAATGTATAGTCTGTGTATTCATTAAGGATTGTTGTAAGTTGAGGATCTTAGATAGTTTAATATATTTTTTATTTTAAGAATTAAGATAAAATATATTATACTAAATTCTAATGTTCCAGGTCTGAATTAATATGAAAATGGTTTTAAATTTAAGAAGAATTTTTTACAAGTATGCAAAGTGCCTTGTTATAACTGTGCTTACGATCTTATTTGCTCAGTTATTAATATCAGTAAATGATTTTCCTTCGGTTTATGATAGTAATTTGTTACGAAGAAATAGACACACTTCACTCCGATCGCACAATTTAGCTGATGTGTTTGCGAGAAAGATCAACCCAGGAAACAGCAATGATGAAAATTTACCTCATAGGAACTATCCAACAAAGCTGTTCTTCAATTAAGAAAGTAAGAATTAGATTTTATTCCCATATGTGAGGTAAAAAACGAGGAGGCTATTTTAGCTATTCACAGAACTAAATATCAGCATTGTAAGCAATTAATAGTAAATAGAACTTGTAAAGTTCAAGATGGTATAATTCTATATAATTATAAAGTAACTTAATAATTATTTTACATCAAAGTCTAATGAAATGTGCATGGACTACATAAAGAATGCTGAACATGGATGAAAAAATTTGACGTTTTTGTCAAATTTTTATGGTAATCGTGCAAGCTAAAATTCTTTTTAAATATGATACTGTGTACAATATGGATACATCTGATATCATTCTTGTAGCCTTGTAAATTTTCAATGCCATTTTTGAATACTTATAGTAAAATATATTCTCATTTTTCTATTTCTTTTATAGAACTAATCAATTTTATGATGATGAACATCCACTGAAAATTTCTAAAATTCTTGATAAATCATGTCACATAGAAGTAATATCATCAAGAAATAACTGCTATTCCAAATGTGAGTAACGTTAACAGTGTTATAACAGAGCCTTCAAACATTTTAATCAGTTAGATTATAATAAATAGATTCATAGTATAGATAGTGATGTAATATAGGACATTATGTATTTAATGTGTAGTAATAAATTTGTTTCATGTATTTCTAAGGTTATTATATTGGAATAACACATATTTTTATATTAATTTAATTGTATTTTCATTACAGATACAGATTATCTGCATCGTAAGTTATCTTATAAGATAAAATTCTAAAAAAAAATATTTTTTTTAGAAATTACAAATGCTGTTGGCATATGGCCTCCACAGCTTCTCGCGGACTATTGGGGAGAGCCTTAGGCTCGCCGAGAATTTGTTTTGTGCCGCGACTAGCTCAAGGGCGTTTCCTGCGAGACACGAATCTCGGCTTGGGCCGTCGCTGGAACTATGGTCGCCTGATCGGCCGGCCGCAAGCTATTCTCAAACATAAAACTACCACCAATCAGATATCCAAAAATTTCCGATGAAGCTTTATTACTTCGAGTGCTACTTACATGCATGAAAGATTTTTTATTTTGTGAAGGGAGTGGAATTATGTTATTAATTTAAACGATAGTGACTTTCCTATAAAATCTTTGGAGGAACTTGATTTTTTCTATCATCAAATAAAGCTTATAAACTTTGCTAATGTCATGTAACAAAGTTCCCGAGCCAATGAAAACAGAGGAGCGTTGGTTGAATTTGAATACAACTAGCAGCCGTCAGACGTAATAATTCGTCAACGCCGAACCATAGACGGCGGTTAAGTAGTTGTATGGTATTTGATGACCAAAAGTGACTAAACACCTTCTAAAACATTTGTCACTATATATTTTCACATACCATCTTCTCAACCACACTTCTTTATGAAATTATGGAAAACAAGGTATGCCATGTGTCATGCAATCCGTCCAATTTCCGGTGCCCTGAAATGCGGTGGTGTTCCAAAGCCCCACGTAAAATTGTTACTGATGCCTGTGTAAATGTGAGTAACCAGGCATCTGCACCAGTTAATGCTACTGGAAATAGAAAACTTGTTCAACAGCCCTTCCATCCTAGCCTCCTTTGTAAGGCCAAGAAGTGCTTCTTTGGGCAACTTGTCAATCGATAGACAAGAAATCACCTTATCCCGGGCTAAGAATATCACAGGGTGCGAGGGGCTTTAGAGGGTGACGCGTTTTCGGCGCTTGCTTGAAGTACCTAGGCGTCACCCTCGCGGGAAACATATCAAAAGAGTCCGCGCAAAGGCGGCCTTTGTCCTCTCTCGTCTGCATTACTTCCTCAACAAAAAAGGCAAACTGTCCCTCAGACACAAAATCAAGTTATACGTGCATGACCTACGCCAGCGTAGCTTTTGCACACTCTGCACCCAGTCACATTGCGCGCCTGCAGGCGATCCAGTCGCGGTTCATGTGAGTCGTGACTGGGGCGCCCTGGTTCTTGCGGAAAGTGGACCTTCATTTTGATCTGGAGATCCCGACAATAGCCCAATGGATGAAGCGGGCGACTGAGAGGTACTACGACAAGGCAAAGTCGCACCCTAATCCGCTAATACGCGATGCGTTAAATATTTCGCGTCCCATTAAGACAGAAGAGCCCATCGCACCGACGGCCACTACACATACTAAACGATCCGGACGATCGCATCACTGTAGCAAACAACAAGCTCAGGTGATAGGGTTCTGTGTAGGGACCGCGGTAAAAACCGCTTCCGCCGGAAGCGCAGGCGAGGACCGATACTGGTCGCGAAGCGTTACTCCGTTGAGCTTCCGGCCGGCCAACGACACCGCGAAGGCTCAAGCCGAGGTTCGTGTCTCGCAGGAAGCGCCCTTGGGCCTGTCGCGGTTATAAATTAATCTCTCGGCGAGCCTACGGCTCGCCCCAAAAGTCCGAGCTAAGCTGTAAAGGCCTTATGCCGACAGCGGTTAGTCATTTAAAAAAAAACGGCGCTTGCTATGATTTATCCTAGGCAAGTCTTTTCAAAAGTTCCAAGAATTTTTTTTGTTGTAGCTCCAAAAACAGTACGGCCAGTAGAATTGTAACTTAATATAATTAAATATAGAGCTTGTAATATGACATGAATAATTGATCATTTATACATCATTGGACACAGATATAAATACCAACATTTCTTATTTTATTAGGTATTCATCATCAGCCTATTAAGGCCATTGCTGGACTCCCCCACCTATTGCGATCAGTGGTTGCCCGCGACCTTTATGAGATAGTCTTTCCATCGCGTGGCGGGATGTCCCACTCTGCGTTTTCCGGAACGCGGTCGCCGCTCGAGAACCTATCTTCCCCTCAGTTGTCGGTTTGTCGAGCGATGTGGATTGCTCTTTGCCACTTCAACTTAATAATACGGCGGTCAATATCGGTTACTTTGGTTCGACTGCGGATAATCTCATTTCTGATTTTATCTCGCAGCGAAACTCCGAGCATTGCCCTCTTCATAGCTCGCTGAGTGACTGAGCTTCTCCATCAGTCCCAGGTATTAATAACTTAATAATATTATATACTCTACATTATATAAAAAAATATATATATTTTATATATTATAATATGAATAACATTAGAATTAATAATTGGCTTGAAACAAAATATCAATCGCTGATGTGTGTAGTGATTGATTATATTAAAGGAAGACGAAAGACGTTGACTTACTCCATACCTGTAAAGATTTATTTGATTTTTACTTATAATTTTTACAACAAAATATTTATATATGTCTAACCGATTACTATGTTAATATTTTTTCCCAAATACTAATGGTTTTATTACACTAAGTAACTAACTTTGTTTGTAGTATTTACCTTTTACTGAGAAGCCAATGCATTTCCATTACGTAGTAGTAGTACTTAAGTCGTTGCGTATTTGGTGTGTAATTTGCCAATCTCGTGAACCATACCATTAAATATTATTGATAGATCTTCGGGATTCGAGACAACAGCAGCGTCTGCCATTATCGCAAACCTCAACACTCCACCATAGCACAAAGCGGTAATTCCAACGCCTTAAATAAAAAATTTACACTTTTTTAATGTAATAATGCTTTTTTAAACAAGTAACATAAATACTAACTGGAATACCGTTACGTTATGTTAAAATGTTGATTGTTTTTAATATTCCTAGATAGTTTTTTACGTATTAACGAACAACATTTACTCACCGGTTGTACCTTTATTTGGGATGAAGAAGATCATCGATTGCATGGCACAACCACATATACTGAGGCGCTCTGGACCGGGAATATTACTAAAGACCATTGTCGCTTGTGTGCTCTTGAAAGTCAATTCGAGAATGGATTTCGGAAAAATGTTACACAGTTGTAGGAGATAATAATTTGTCTGAAATTAATTTATTAGCAATAAATAAAAAATTCACTAGTGAGAGAGCCACGCTGATGCCACTAATTGGGCCGGCTCGTCCGAAGTGATACTACGGGCACACAGAATACTCAGCGAATAACAGAGTGAGGCAATCGGAGGTCCGTGAAATTATGCCGTTTAATTGGCGAAAAAAAGCCAGCAATACAACCAAACTGAACACGCACTGGCGCGGTTGACCATGGACGGCGGTGTTATCTTACCACATAAGAGACCCAACTGCTTCCTTGTCCGCTATACCATAAAAAAAATTGGTGATTATAAAAGCCGTGACAAAATTAATTGTTTGTTAACTACAAAATTAAAAACCTAAATATTAATAGGAGATAAAGAGAAATATGTTAAATTGGATAGATTAGTTCTAGACAATATACCATAGGCTCGAAGCTTTGACGTAATTTCTTGCAACTATTGCTAATTTGATTTATATCAGGCGTCAAAGGTAATGGCAGTATGCTGACGGTATAGTTATTTTTCAATATCAATGATTTATCTGTTCCACTCAGTCTTATCGGGATTATTACAGCTACGTCTTTTGGTACATATAACATAGTCTGTGGACATAAAACACCTGCCAATTTACTGGATTGCTGTGAATTTAGTCGCAAATACTAATTGTATAACGAAATCGAACAAAAGGTGTAGTACATCGTAAACATAATTAATTTTTATTTGTATATTATGAGATAACAAAATCAATTTCGAAACACTTCTGCACCTACTCAGAAAAGTCAACGTTTATTATGTTGTGCCATATTGGCTGAGAGTTCTTTGTCTGTACTAATATCCATTAGGTTATTTAAACGAGATATTAGGTACATACATATAATATTTATAAATTGCGAGAAGGTAATTGTTTACAGCTCTTAAATTGTACCTCTTAACCGGCGTAAAATTCGGCAACATAGCCAAACCGCGGATGTCCATGGATGTCGGTGACCATAGATGAGAGACGCCTGCTTCGTGGCCTGCTATAGCATATAGAGTAAAATTAAAAAAAGATTACCTGAGAAAAATAGTCACGCAATACAGATGACAATGCATTTGCTAAAATATCTGAAAAGTTTAAACCCATTTGCGATTCTTTAATGTCTTTAATCATTTGCACTAATTTGTAGTCAGTGTCGATCCATCTAAAATATTTTTTTCCTTCAAGAATCGGTCCATGTAATGAGTTAAGATCGGATTTGCGGATTACACCATCTACCGTACACAAAATCATGTCGCGCAGTTTTCTCATTAAATCCCAGAAATCTTTAGCTAAATTCTCTTCAATGAGATTACATACTTTCGGGGGCTTGAATAACTGAATATTACTTTCATCTGCTAGTATTTTACAAAGAAACTCTATTAAAGCTATACCATCGCCAACAGAGTGATGTATCCGAAATATTATGGCGTAGTTGTTTAGAAATGATTCTTCAGTTATTTGAATATCTGTGACCAATATTTCAAAGAGCCCTTCACCATCACACGGCAATTTGTCTTGAGATATTTCACTCATTACTGTTTCTAGATCATTTTTATTAAGTCCAGTTGCGTTTGATACTTGCAATATCTTTACATATTCCGAGATTTCCACGGTATCGGGTTTATGCCAGTAATAAAAGCCAAATTGTTCGCGCCGTCTGAAGAATATTTTTTCTACAATTCTTTTCGCTGCTATGGCACTCAATTTATCTCTAATTTTGTAAACTAAAGTATCCGGTGAAGCGGCTTCTATGAAACCGAGTACTTCTATAATGTTTTTGTCAAAATCGTCATCGAGACTCCAAAACACGTCCAAATTCTCAAGAAAAGATACGAATCTTTCGTCCCTTTGTTTAATAACAACTGAACAAATATTCTTGTATAGCAAACTCACAAATATGAACAATAAAAGCAGTGGTAAATGTAAAAAGAAAACAACTAAGGCTACAACCCTTAGTATATCTTTATCGTCTAGTTTTATTTTAAATCTATTCCAAATTTTGTCATACTGAAAGAAAAAAATCTTAATACTCATACTCAAATGTAAAGACAAAAGATTGGAACAGTAAGAGTTTATAGAAAAAAAACTCAAAACAGCATTTTGTGCCGTTCACTTCTCTGGTACATACTTGCTGATTTATTTACAAACCAATACAACTTAGCGACCATTTGCGAAAGAGCGTAAATGTCGGCAACGCACACGCAGCCTAGCTGGTGTTGGAGGTGTCCATGGGCGGTTTCACCCTTCTCCTCGGTGAGCCCTGCTCCTTCGCCTCCCGATTTTTGTATGAATAACAACTTGTAATATTTAAAAATCTTTTTAAAGATTACTTAGCTATAATATTACCATAACTATTTTTTAACTTAGATATCATTAAAATAGTTAAGAACTTAGAATGCAACTTACCTCAAATCCAAGTATAAATGACATTATAACAGCTATCATACAACTTAGGTTATTTAGAAAATGTCTAAAAATATCTGACAATCGTTCCCTCAAATCCCTTGAAATTATATCAGAAAATTCAAGTCCTTTCTCTAAATTATTTAAATAGTTATCCATATTTACTGTAAGAAGTCTGAATGTAGACTAAAGTAACTCAATAAACTTCTAAGAGAAACCATATTGGTTCAGAGTCTTCGAATTGATCCAATTAGCTCTACCCTGTTTATATGTATTAAGAAACTTAATTTTTCACACCTAAATATGTCGTTTAACTTGTATCGTGTAACATTTAGTAATCTTCGGACTAAATTTGAACATTAATTATAATCTCGATCTACTGTAATCAAACATAACACTTACGCGAACAACATAATATGATTTTTTATCAAATTTTTCATTTTATAGCGGACAACGTAGCAGGTGGGTCTCCTTTATGATACGAGAACACCGCCACCCATAAACAACCGCGCTACACTCCGCGCATTGATTGTGTTGCCGGCATTTACGGCGCTTAAGACACTTACACCGCTTACCGCTTAAGGGCCTCCGATATCCTCACTCACTCTGCAAAACACAGTACAAGTAGGTACCGTTTTGAGTATTCTGTAATTTATACAGGTTTTGTACGAAAAATTCGTGGAGGTTTAAGCATAAATTGTTCAGCACAGGTAAAGGAAAGTGAAGAAAGAAATATGATCAATGTGGTCGAAATGCTCTATAAACCACAAGCGAAATTTCTAATATTTTATTTGGAATGAGGATAGGTTCTAAAGGCACTAGCTGGTTACTAATACAATAAAAAATAACATATCAAAACGATATATAAAACCTTTTTCGAAGTGTGTGGAATCGTTTTGTTATACAAAAAAAAAGAATATCTCTAAATAATATAAATAAAGGATTAGTTTAATATTCATACTTTGTAAGTTAATTAGGTTATTTTTTATAATGGCAAACGAGCGGGAGGGTGATCTAGGTTAAGCGGTCATTCGCCCTACACCCCTAGCCCTTGCAGAGCCGCGGGTGCGTTGCAGGCCTTTAAGGAATATGTACGCTCTTTATGTTATTTTGTATAAATAAATACGAAAGCTTTTAGTTGCTATGTTTATTTAACTTAAACCTAAGTCGATTTACAGAAATTCTTAATAGCGGAGTATTTTATGTCTGTGTATGTAGCTTTAATTGTGTTAATTATTTATCTTAACGTTTCCTTTTACGACTCCTTTCCTGTCACTTTTTGACGTTTAATAAAACAGAGTATATTTATCCAGAGGAAAGAGGCGGACGCAACATACACCACGCGTAAGTTAGGAGGCACAAACGCGAAGTTTATTGTCTGTCCGGGAATCCAAAACGCCTGATTGGCTAAAAATGTCTTCCAGTATTTCTGTTTCAATTCTTCGAACACATCTTCCCTACCCTCGAGGGCTCCTAATACTGAAATAAAACGGATAGAGTAAAAACCTATACACTGCTAATCGATATAATCAAATTCCAGTGAAAATTATTATGAATACCTGAATACTTTGTCAATATAACTTAAATATTATATTTGAATTTCCGTATTTAGATTATTTAAATGTGCAAATATGGTTTCCAAGTTTTATGAGAATCATAATAAATAATTGAGTATGTTCACTAGCGACTATACACTACTTAAAAATCATGCTTTTTTGACAAAGGATAAAAATATCAAAGTTGTATAAATGGACAATTTAAGTGTAACTAAAATTATAATATACATACTTGGAAAAAAGGTACCAAGCAGAATAGGTGTCATAATAAATTGGTCAGACGCTACTTTGGTTAGAACGATCTTCATCGAAGTACCTACGAATTTCTTATCGAGGAATTTGTACCTAAAAATTCATTAAATTGAGGGGACCGACTGGATAGCATTGTAATGCCGGCTTTTTACACCACTTATAAAAAAGGCCTTAGAACAGTACCAAAACGATTAGTATTAATAATTACATATGTCTATTAGGTTTTAACAAAATTTAACCTAAATAAATATTTGATATAGGTACTTATTTATCGTTTTAAATATTGAGGCTGTATAATTATAATACTATTCTAAGATTCGTTAGACTAATTAAGTTTTTAAATAGTTTAATTAAACTACCAATGAGGTTTTCTATAATAAAATTAATTATTTGGTAGTTTGTTTTATTACTTTATAAACTGTTCTGGTGAAAGTTGTGTGACTTCCTAGGTAAAATTGTTGTAACAGCTTAACTAAAAAATAAAGGATGGGTTTTTGACATTATTCGTGATACGTCAGAAAGTTTCATATCCTAATAGTAAAAACGGTTCCGAATTTTTAAGGAGAAAAACTTTAAGGGCCTCTGAAATCCCTAGTCAACGAAAGACAATATAAATACTGCTTCACGCTGGTATTCTGTGAGCCCGTTGTATCACTTCGAACGTATCGGCTTTATATGGGATTATGCTGACTCTATCCAGGTGAAAAATTGAAAATGCCTTACCAAATTTTGTGGTAATTCAATGCAACGAAGACCTATCATAACTTTCGTCAGCGTTGAAACTAAACTTGCTTACATATGCAAATATATACAAATAAGTACTATACGACGCTTGGACTAGATTTCCTATCCTACTTTCCTAATAGTTTCACTGCAACTTGTAAATCATATTGGTAACAAATAAATTATCAACGGCTAAAGTGTAGCCACAATGAATTATACACTAATATTACTTGTATTGTCGACTTAAGCAATATTAAGTATAAGATTTCTCTACCGCGCACTGCCACTAAATCAGATCCATTAAATAAACTTTTGGCCCTCAAAAAATAGCGTACCAATCTTTAAAAGACCAGCAACGCAATCTTTACTCAATTAGCGTTACAGACGGTGGCCGTTTACCAAAATTGAGCCTTCAACTTTTACATATAAAAATTATCTTCTCTATTGATGCGAGCTTCAGTTAAAAGAATACATCTTCATATATCGGCCGCTGGCTTCTTGGTAGTGAAGAGGTAGCTAAATGAGTAAGCATTTTAAAAGCTTATATGTATATGAAACATTGGCAGTTGCAAGTTAAAGGTTTTTTTAATAGGCAGGTGATTCATCTGGAATACGCGGTCCACCGCCCATAGAAACCTTAGCCCCGTTTTGGTTTTAGCCTTTCAGATTCTCTTGCCATTGTAAAGACAAAAGATCGTATTATTGGTAATGTATTAAGACGTAGTTTATTCCATAGACAGTTGGAGTTTTGATGATTTTAGTGAAAAAATATTGCATTCTAAACATGGAAGAATTTTAACGCTGTTAGTAATCACACGTAGCATTCAACATTTTGTAAAATTGTCATATTTAGATAAACTTTAAATAGATAGGTTTACTCGTGGGAGTGCCATGCTGAGGCATTAATTGGGCCAGCTCATCTGAAGTGATACCACAGTCTCAGAAAACCAGCGTGAAACAGTCTTGTACTGTATTTCGCTGAGTGAAAACGTCAACAGAAAAAGCTCGGGTTGTCTATAGGCGACGGTGATCTCTTACCCTAGAGGAGACGCGCCTTCTCTATTGCCCGCTGTAATATAAAAATTGGTAGTTTGCTCTGTCAGACGCGACTAGTAATACTTAGTTTATTTATACAGGTGTTTTGCTGGTTAGCATATAATATATGTACATATAATATTTGTAATTCTTTAGCATTTGTCATGATAATACGTACCAGAAGAATAAGGTCGGCGCATACAAGCAGCTGCCCACCGCAACAATACGACACGCATTTTTTAAATCTAATTCGGGCTTTTCCGGCTAAACAAAAGACAATTATTAAATAATTAAGCATATCATTTATATCTAATATCACAAATTTGACATAAAGAGTCGGTATAATCAGAATAAGTTTGGTTAAAAATATTCTCCTTTTGTGAGATATTAAATCCAGAGAAACGTCAGGAAAATATATTGTGTCCCGTCATGGGTAGCGTGGCCGAGCGGTCTAAGGCGCTGGTTTAAGGCACCAGTCTCTTCGGAGGCGTGGGTTCGAATCCCACCGCTGCCAGAATATTTTTAGTTTTATAAAAAATAAATGTTTATAATTCAATAAATAATGCTGAAATTTTATAGCCTGGAAATTACAATATAAATTATAAAGCCTCTAATTGTCCTTACTACTAGTAAACAACAAAAGCAAGTCCTGAGTTGACTTGTTTCATCTGTCAAACAATAGATAAAAACGAAAAAAATATATTCAAAATACTAGATTCCTTTTTCAGACGATTTCTTAAAGTAGATAATAAAGCTATCAAATAAACTTACTGAGTAAACCTTATTGAATGTCTGTTGTGACAGCTCAGCTGCTGCGTAGAAGGAGGCATAGACAATCGTATTTGTCAATAGCGGTCTTGTTTTGAACGAGTGTTGACACCAAGCGACCAGCCGTGATATTGCCACTAAAATATTAATAAGTGATATGAAGACAGAAAAAACTATATTTAACAAATTATGTATGGTAAAACAAATTTATTTACTAGTTACTACAGACAGACACAGCAATTTAATTTTTATACCTATAAATATACTGTTAACATATATAATTACTTTTTGTCAATATTAATATGGAATTGTCTTTATCGTAACGACAATAAATGGGTACACAAACTAATGAAATTTATAAAGGTCTAATAAATTAAAGAAATTGATTTATAATTTTATATTTGTAATAAATAAACTAGAAGACTTGTTAATTGCTTTTTATACAAATCTTTGCCATCCAAAGATTTGTATAATTAAATTCTTCTTGACGTTTATGACTCTGTCACGGAAAACTAGTGAAAAAGAAAAATGAAGCGAGAGTATTTTTGTATGGTCAAGATCACAGTGATTCTTCTATCTGTATAATATATACACAAATAAATATATATAAATATATTATATATGATAATATGATATTTTATTTATCATATTTTCGTCTGTGTGCATTTTTACGGCAGATTAAATTTCTTGTCGATTCTATGTTTGATATTTTCTACGGCCAACAAATCACGCTAATATAAAAAGACAATACTCATGTAGAAGTCACACATTAATTAAGCAATTTTTTTAAATAAAAACTGCAAATTTATGCATTGTTCCTTATAATTTGTAATGCTTATACGCGATTACCTAGAATTTTGTCATATTTTTGTTATTAAATAGTGGAAAAAAGGGCAACGGTTTTCGTAAGAGATCACCAGCACCAACTTCTCCACAAACCAGGATTTGGTTGTGTCACTGGCTTTTTACGCCACTTAAACGATTTCAGTATTAAAAATAAATAGCCTCAGAACCGTTTCAACGCGGTTAGGTAAGAAAGTTTCTATAAAGTTTAAGCAATATTTCATTAAAATTGATGATCAAAAGTGATATCAAAACGAAATGTAGATATGAAGATATAAAAACATTAAAAACCGAACTCACTCTCCGAACACGTATAAATGCACTTTTCACTACGCAAGAGTTATTTCCCAACCTCACAACGGCACCCACAGCTTACAATTGACTTCAATAGAATAATTTAAAAGCCAGTGTCATGATCTATGATAATAGGAGCCGGGTTCGCTTATCAAATATAATATAAGGAAATTGTTTTGATGATATTTCGTATTGAATATGATTGTACAAAAATTGAAATATCTTAGGCGACGCTAACGCGAGTTTAAAAATAGCAACATCGTTGGAATTTTTTCGACTGTTAAAAAAATATTTATGTCCCCAGTAACCAAAAGTAAACACTATAAATGTTAAGTACAATCAAAAAGATTTAATTGGAAAAGTCCAGTCGGCTATGTTTTTACCGATATACCTTTTATTGGTACTAACATAGTACATTTTATATAAATTAAAGTAACCAAAGATAAGGATTTGTTTGACCAGATAAAGACGAACTTTAAGTGCTTATAGATTTAGGTACCTATAATTTTAGTAAGTCTATAATACATAAGAAAAATTGAGATTTTTCTCAATAACCACATTTATGGCCATCATGTATATGCCTCAATCAATACTTATTACTAGTAATCGCGATTATTAACTAAAGTATGTTTAATTTAATTGTAAGACTAACAAAAAAAAGAAATGTGAATTTGCTCTTATGTTTGTGACAGGCGTTACTTTTTATGCTATTCTTTCGTGATTTTAGATTTTAGGGTTATAAAATATTTATATTAAAATTTAGATAAGGAATCATTTGACTAGTCAATACATACACTTATTACATTAAGTAATATTTAATAAACTATAATTTGGAATTCCTCTTGTATTGATACGAAATAATTTGAACTATCTTAGATATATAAGATATTTAGGTGGCAACATCTTTAAAATGACAAATTAACCTATTAAATTTATATAGAAAGCACAAATTATTTAAAATCATTATTATAAAAAATAATACTCATGTGAAATAATACTCATACCTATGTAATAAATTACGCGAATATTAATCATTATGCAGTCATAAATTATAATATTAATTTTGATAGTCACCTTTTAATTAACTGACGATCTGTTATTGTTACATTAGGCTATCATCAGTTCCTATATTTAGAGGAATATGTGAAAATTAATAAAGATGATTTAGTTTAAATGCATGTCACAAAATGCGCAATAATATTGTAACATAATAAGTAGTAACCTTGCTATGAGTATTTTTGGCGCCATTTTAAAACTTCAAGGTGACTGACATGGATTGTCATTTGCCAATCCTTTTTTTAAATTGTGATATCATTTATCAGAAATAAAATCCAATATTAAAACATAAATAAAATTAATTATCAATAATGTACGCATATAACATGAAATACATTTTTTATAATGTAGCTATATATATTTAATTAATATACTTCCAGTTTCAATTAGAATTTGCAATCCAAAGTGCAGTGATGGCAGTTAAAGCAAAAAAGGTTGTCAAAATAATGTTGGCCTTCACACAAATGAGACAGTAGTTACCTAGACCCTGTATTCGAAGGAAATTATTGCAAAAACAAAGCCTTTATAATTAATATGGAAATTAGTAAACAAACCATGCTCGTCATTTGATGGAAATTCGAAATGCGCGGTAGAGGTGAGGGGCGGAGGTGACGGTCTCGGTACCAGGTAACAGGAGGTACGGCGCTCACGCAACACAGTGGAACGATGTGATACTGCAAGAACAAAAACATTTTGACTCTATAAATCACGATTCACTATGCCGAAATAGTAAAAATATGATAATTATAAGTTAGATACCTACATTTATATAGTTTTTGACATTAAGGCAACAAAAATCTACGTTCAAAACATATAAATATTTATTATATTTAATTGTTAACTAATTTGGGACGAGTCTAGTACAGACTCCAGCTCTCTGAAAGGTCTCTACATGTTTTTGAGAAATTTATAAGTATATTTGTTAGTGATATTTTCGTATAGTTAATTTTAGTATAAATTGTACCTTTGTGAGAGAAATAATATTATTATTATTAAGAAGAATTGAAACCAATTAAAGGTTAAGGTAAAGTTTCAAATAATGATAAATCTTGGTTTCAAGGTAGAGCACCTATTAATGCAGTTAATATATTTCGATTCCTTGGAAGTTTTAGTTACTATTTATATCCTATGGTATTTTTAAACAATGCACTGAGGTCTTGACTTAAACTCTATAATATCACTATTTATGACTTCTTGTGAAAATAATCCACGGTGCGTTCTTGTGCTTAGCGGTTGTCCTTCTCTTGCGTATTTGGTATCTCTTAACTGGCTATAGCGCTATCTCATTCTAAAATGAGTCCATTAATCGCTTTTGTCGCTTGAGATATAAAATTATTTGACGTCTATTTTGCCGTGGTGTTTAAAACTTTTCACGTAGATTTTAATTTTAATGCAAAATTTCTATCTTTAGATTTTTATAAATTATTTTTAATAAAGTACTTGGTTTTGATACCACCTATCTAGTAAATATTATAGTGATAGAGTTTTAAAAATGGAATAAAATATTGGAAAAAGGAATGTGAAATATCTTTGTATTTATTTAATTTAGTAACATAAAAAATATCGAGAAAAAAATTATATATCGATCAAATGTCATAATTTTTTTCTTCTATATGATAAGAGAACACTGCCGCCCATGAACAACCGCGCCACACTCCAGTTGCCGGTTTTTTACGCCATACAAGTACAGTTTCACGCTAGGTATTCTGTAAGCAAGTGGTATCACTTCGGACGAACCGGCTCAATTAGTGCGTCAGCATATGCTTCAGCGTGGTTCTACTCGGGTAAATGTGATAATACTAGTATGAAATTGGTTGAACTAACTTCCACTGTAATTATTTTATACTAAAATGTTTTAAGCTTTATAATATGTCAGCACTCTATGCTTGAGGAGTAATCGCACTGCAACACGCTCAGTTGCCGCAGAACTTGCGTGTGTGCCAGATGTGTGTGTATTTTGACGTAAATAAAACCTGTTTGCAAACTGCGTATACAATAATACACAAATAATTTAGAGAAGTATCAATAAAGTGGTTTATTGTCGTATTCTTCAACTATTCACAGTTTGTGTTTCAGTGTTACGAAATAGTGACAAGTTTTCTGTTTGTGGTTTCCTGTCCTTGAATCGGAGGCTTTGACGCTAGTTCTGTCTTCTTTTTCATACGCGATTAGCAAGGTAATATTATATCTCAATTCATCTTAACCTATAAGAAACCGGCTTAATGTGAAAAACATTGAACGAACGTTATTCTCTTCTGATAATTTCAACCTTGTATTTGCTCCTTTATTCAAAGAACAAACTATCTATTTCAACACAAAAAATGATGATACAAGTGTAGAGTCATTCATTAATCATTATTAAACCGCCCAAAAAGGGGTTTGTTAAGTTTAAAATGTCTCTTTGGGTCTGTCTATGGCCAAATAATGTTAGAAAGTGGGAGTTTTGGCGCCATGGCAATGAGTACGTCGTGTTTTTAGATTATTTGCTAAAAACTGTGTATGTTTAAAGTTTTATGTATAAAATTTATGGTATTTATATAAATTGTTAGGTAATGTCTACAATTAAAGAAAAATTATATAATTCAACGAAACATGATTAATTGTGGCCAAAATTCAATATATATCTCAAGTATTTTGTACATGTTATTTGGTTAAAATTAATGACAAAAGCAAATTGCAATACATATGCCAAGAGCCGTATTGTTAGTCGTAGCTATTCTAAAAAATGAGAAAGTGTCTGAGGTTCTTTGCATACTATTTTTTTGAGACTGTTTTGCTAGTGGCCAGTAGGTTTTTATACTATTGTCAATTTTTCAATTTCGTATTGGTAAAACTGGTAACAATTAAACTTAAAACTATAAAAAAACGTATAAAACAAGTGATGAATGAAACAGGTGCTTCATGAGGGGTTGCTCTACAAATCCAAGTAAATGAAATAGACTGTTAAATATGTTCCCTTCCTTTCTCGTCCTTTATTTTTAATTTTGAAATTATAGTCACCATTTCTCCAGTGCTTTTTTCAATGATTGTACCAAAATATGTTTAAACAAAACAATAAAGCCATGTCAGTTAATATTATTCAATATGTTGGTAATTTTTTATCCTAATTATGAATTGTTAATGTTTTGATGAGATACATTGATATCATCTATTATGCTGTAGTAGAAAGATATACGATATAGGCTGTAATAACAGATCACGTAAAAATATTTCGCCATTTTGTCTTTTTTGTGAACGAGCTTAATTTGAATAGGTTTATGATTAGTAATAGAAAGAGTGGTTTAACTGTTAAGTGCTTTCTACTTGCTCCTTTAATGTAAAAAATTCTACTAAACATTAAAAATATTGTTAAGCAGCCAGTGAAACTAACTTAAAAATAATACAATGTCAGAATAGAGAATGGAGTCTATGCTCTATTGACGCTAGTTAGTCTGACATAGAGTCAGACTCGGATATTTTGTTATATAAATTTATATAACTATGGATTATGATTGCCAGACTATTCGAAGTCAGAATATAGAATAGGTTTTATAATCTATACTCTTTTGACGCTAGCTAGAAGATAATACAGTCAGTCTAATTGATATAATGTCCAGACTCTATGGTAAATATATAATTTTTTAAACCTATGGACAGTGATTGACACATTGTTCTAAAGTTTTTATCACAGTCCGAGATATTAAGTAATAATAGAACAACGTCAAACAATTTTACAACACAAAGGTGAGTCATTCGCGATGCAATGCTATGGTCAGATGGTAAAATAACGTTAATGTAACGTCACAACTTGCCGAATCGCTAAAACAAAGGTATGCAAGATGACGAATTTATGTGAGATGCGTCTAAATCAATGAATTCTACATAACATTGGCATTTCACATTTTATTTAGTCGTGATGGAAAGCTAGCGCTTATTGAAGACTAATGGTAGGTATATCAAACTTTTATAAAAAAAAAGACTATAAATGTAATTTTATTTTCACTCTGTACTCAAATATAGAGGGAATTTTAATAATTATAATTCAGATTATTAATAATATTCATATTCTTTACAAATTTTTCCAAAAATATAAAATATCGTACTTTCCTAAATGATTCTACATATTTCTTTAGCTTACTGAATATTTGCATATTTGGATTTAGCTGCCTTTGTATCAATAGGCCTCTATAAATCTAACTAGAATCTTATTTAGAAAATAGGTGCTAAAAATTAAATACGCTTTTTTGTAAATTTGATATTTTAGGCTGAAACGATGTTGAAAAATATTAGATCGCTTTTGTATCATTATTATTAACGTAGTTAATTTAATTAATTTCCTATATCATTAAATAATAATTATGGTTGATATTGATGTTTTAAAACAATGCCAAATCTCATTCTAGGACATGAAATAAAAGATTTACTAGGGGCATTGTTGTAATTTTTTTTTAAGCACCCACTAAGGGCTTTCGGTGTTCAAATTCCTCAGTGAAACACAATACTATCGTGTATTTATACATAAAACATATTTATTTAACCTTTAAATTATATAGACATGTCTCTTTGAATTACATGAAGTAAATCGCAGTAAGAACCTAGTAATATCAGTAATTACACTAATGGAAAACTCTAAAGCTCATTAATTTGTATTAAAAACAGCTTATGCCGTTATATGTAGGTCTTAATTAAAAATATAGTACAGATAAGGGCTGAAATATATTCAACGAAGCGGTAAACTAGTTGCATCCATCTGGTTTTATCACAGAACAAGGAACCTTTAAAAAATGATATTTCAAGTTTTTGTAAAAGTATATTTTAAGTATATTATACAGCCAATTAAAGATGTTGGTTATTTCTAGAGCTGTCCTTGAAAGGATATTGTACGTTTAATAATACATATATACATTCTCAATTCTGTTGTGTTTCATTATTATAACATTTTCTAAATTATCTTTTAATTATTTTCCTTGTTTATATAATTTCATATATTACGCCGATATATTGTTATTTAAATGTTGCATTGTTTGTCATAGATTTATTTAGAGCTAGATCATAGGTTTTTCAGGACTGTAGTGCAGTGCAAGTGAAGCCATAGACAAAAGATAGTAATTGTTTATGAGTTGAACGGCTCATACAGTCATCTGTATTTACAGGTAATACCATAAAAGTATCGTGTGTTGGCGGTTCAGTGACTCTCGTATCCGGCATTAAACAGGGAAAGAGCTTACAGTTACTATATTCAAATCTAAATCTAATATTAGGTAAATGGCGTAGTTATTAATCTTATAAAAGACCTAAAAGTGATTAAATGTCGTAACTAAGTGGTCTTATGACATGAAACAAAATTAAATATTTTTTTATTCAACATAAATACAAAGATGCAGCTAGTTGAAGGTCAAAATCACCGGTTGCAAGCTAAGCCCACTGAGAGGAACCGGCGAAATAAACTCATTTGGTTTAAAAATATGTATAATCAAAAATTATCTTCGATAATGCATGGTATGAACACCTTATTCCCAAGGCGTTTACGGAAAGATTTTGAACGTTTTCTGAGATCCTATTGTAAAAGCGTATTGCATTAGCTCTAAAAGACTTATAAACCTAACTAAGCGAGATGTTTCGGGATCGATCCCCTGTTCGAACAAAAATGTATAATTGGTATTTAGATGGTCTTGACAGTGGCCGGGCGAGCGTCTTGACATTGCTGAAGCATATACCTGACGCATTAATTGGGTGGGTTTGTCCGAAGTGATACCATAGGCTCACATAATACCAGCAAGATCTCTACTTGTATTATGTTTCGCTGAAAAAGTGAGGATAAAGAGCCCGCTGAAATTATACCGGTTAAGTGGCGTAAAAAACCGGTAACACATCCAAAACGCGGATTGTGGCGTGGTTGTTTATGGACGGTGGTGATCTACCATAGAAAAGATCTCTTACCGCCTGTTTCTTTGCCCGCTATATCATAATAAACGTATATTTTTAATACTTAAATAGCTGAATTTAGGCGTAGAGACGGAGAGCTTCTTGTTATTTCTTGATATCTGTAGGACTATGTACTATAAGTACTGTTTGTGAGGCGTTCATATATAGATTTATTTCAATGTTTATTGAAACTATTCAAAGAGTCAAGACGGAGTCGTTGTAGCAAATATCGTGCTAACAATCAGATAGCTTGATATAATCTAGGTTAGATTCTTTAAACGGAATCAGAATCGATATAATTAAAAACTTATATAATTATAATAATAATTTAATACTTAGTTTTATTCAGAAGGATTCAGAACTCAGGCAACGAATTGGTTCAGTGACAAAATGATCCTCAAAATGACTATTTTATAAACTCCTTTAGAAGGACGCATGTGTGTTAAACTAACAAAATCCTCTACCTCACCTTACACCTATGAAAGAATGTTTATAAGCATTCAATTCCGTGACACACTGGCAATGAATGGTATTTATGTGGTTCTGTTGAAAAACATGAGAACATCTCGATTCAGAGCGGGCGTGAGTTTATAAACAAGCAGTCGGTTTATAAACAACGTTTCTAATTTCTATACTGACAGTTTGACAGACGTATAATAGATATATAGGTAAATAACCTGAGATATTTGAAAATTATTTTTTTAACATATTTTTAAGTTTATAATACTTAGTTCGACAAATTAACTACTTGATCTTTACTTTGATTGTCTTTCAACTGAATGTAATTTGTAAAATTATACAGCTCAAGCAGTGTAAATATCGTAAACACGTTCTTTTACCACAGAGGAGACCCGATCTCTCCGCTCCCCGCTATACTATAAAAAATTTACTTGAATAATGAAAGTTAGAGCAAATTTTATAAATCTCGTGGTATTATGATCTTATAAGCGACCGTAACTACATGAATATCCCGATCGAAGTATATTTTGTTATTATAAATTTCATTTTGTCTTTGAAGAACTCTACAGTGGCCACGGGTATCTTTATACTCCCATGAAAGCCATGCTGACAGACTAATTGAGCCGGCTCGGTATGCGTGATACAACGGGCTTACAGAATACCTTCGTGAATAGTACTAGTAATAGTAGGTGCTTTTATTCAATAAGTGAGTTTCAGAGGCCCAATGCTTACTGCAGCGGTATAAAAGGCCGTCAACACAAGCGATGACTTCTTCCTCTCTTATCATTAAGGGAATCTGCGTTCCACGTTATCTGCTTTATCTAAAAAACTATCATCCTCAGGTTACATTATTACTTGTATTTTGGCTGTCTAAATATAATAATGCTCTATTTGTTCATAGATAACCGAGTTTTATTTACTTAAGATTTAACAGTCGACAATCTGTGCTAAACATAGATAATATAAGAAAAAACTGTCGATTTGATAACCGTTTTCTTTCATAGACAATTGTCGATAAGTAGCTGAACTTGCTTTAAAAGTATACAACGGCTGTGTGCGCGCAGATCATGAGTTTCATAACATAACCTTCAGGCTTTCCAAACCTTGTGTTAATTTAATCACCGTAAACTCATGGTGTTTGCAATCGTTTGTTTTTAAGAAAATGTTAGTTTATTTTAACTATGATTGGTACATTTAAATTCTTAGCTGATTCTTGAAGGATTTCTTTACACTTTGTGTTGATGAGTGAATTTTAAAGTCTTATCGAAGAAGAATTGTCTTTATAAAGGTCTTTTGTGTAGGTTACCGTCGTGGTCGTGGAGATCTTGTTAGCTACCGTGAAGTCAGGGGCTCCAACTCCGGTTTAAATAAAATTTATAATTTATTCGGTCTTTGAACCCTTTAACTTGCCAAACCCTTTTAGCTATGGCTAGGCGAGTGTCTTAACATTGTGTCACCCATGAGAATCTTGCTGAAGCACATGCTGACGCACTAAATGTGCATCCGAACTGATACCATGGGTCCAGATAATATTTCTGTGAAGCAGTTATACTTGTTCTATGTTTCGCTGAATGAGTGAGGATACATTACCCATAAAATATTACCTCTTGAAAGACGTAAAAAGCCGGCAACAATTAAACCACTCACCATAGGGGAGACCCGCCTGCTCTGTAACTCTACACAATAAGAAAAAGCAGAGTTACATATAGAAGAGAATTTAAGTTTTAATAAAACTTACATCATCCAAGTATATATTTTGAAGGCATCTGTAGAATATCAATTGAATTTATTTCCTTCTACGCTCCATTGGTGAAAGTAAAACAAATGGAAAGTTGCATTGTTATCAAATTTATTGTTCAACTCGGCTTTTTATTGTTTTTCTCCTAGCTCTGATTATAAATTGAAATAATGCCTGAACTGTATTATTATTTTCTCTTCCCGGGACCTTCACACTAACACTTGAATCATATGGCATTAAAGCTCAAATTGACTTTGAGAATCCTTTGTATGGATTTATAGTATAAATAAGTATTTTTTTAGACAATTTAAAGCATTTTTTAAATTTTCTCTGCGTAACTATTCTGGTACTACGAGGAACTAGTCTAACCGAAGAATTAGCGAAATCGGTTAAGCTGTTTCCGACATTTGCGCTAAAAAACACATTCACTGATTCATTTTTGTATGATAGATAACCAGGTCCTTTTTTGTTTCGAAATTTTAGGTATCTGTTTCTATTTAACTTTTAGAAGTTGGAAAATGTGTCTTGTGGGGTAGGATAATTGTCAGTCTATTATTGGAAAGAAGTTATCGAACCGATGCATATTTTTAACTTACTTTCCGATTTGTTCTTCGATTTAATATAATTTTTAAAGAATTTGTGAATAAAAACTCACCAGTCTTCAGCATTAAAGAACTGTAACTATTGGGTGGAGGAAGTTTTAAGTAGCTCATCAATATGAACACTTGACCTTTCGCTCATAACTTACCCTTAGTTCCCACGCAACGTTCCGACACAGTACGATAGACATTCTCATGCTACGGGAAACCGAAACAAAAAATCCCTTTCCACGCGATTTTCCCTCGCGACGGATTGATTAGATCGTTTTTATAAGTTCCAAAAACTAAAATGATATAGTCTATTTGTCATCATAAATATTTTTAAGCTTGAGAACCATTTATTATGTTAGTTGCTTCAGAACTTTACGGCAGCATTATATAACTTTTTTAAGGTTAGAAAATGCTTTTACACATTCCCCTCCGGCAGAGTTTCCACCGGCTCCAGTTACGGTTTACGAAACAAAAATGCATCTATAAATAGATACATACAATTTTAATTGGAATTCTTATCCAAATAAATGATATTTGTGATCAAAATATCCAGTAATGATTAACCTAATGTTTTCTAAGGCACTAATCGCACAAAAAAATACGAGAAAACGCAATTTTTATAAATTAAGACTTAATATTTAATCTACAGTTATTTTTTATGATTAGAATTTATTTCTAAGATAGATGTGATTCTCATTTCATCCAATGAAATCTTAATTTGTTATTGTTTTAAAATCTTAAAAGAATCAACTATATTCTCACAATTATCTGGTAAAACATTTTAAGTAGGTACTCGTAGAATCTGTGGTGAATACATATTATGTATAGTTATGTCATCTACTTTCTCTCTTTCCCTCGGTCACTCCAACCGACACAAACTATAGAAATACAACTCCGACATGAATGTAATTAATTACATCACCACTACCTTATTACTTTATAATATGTTTCAATATAGCACTTTTGCCCTTATAAGTTAACTGTATTTATAATCTATACTTTAATAAATTAAATACAAGTGTGGGAGACCTGCTGAAACATGCTGACGAACTAATTGGGCCGGCTTGTCCGAAGTGATACTACGGGCTCACAGAAGACCTGCACGAAACAACACTCGTTTTGCGTTTCGCTGAGCGAGTGATATATCAGAGCCTTTTTAAGTTATACCGAATATGTTGCGTGAAAACACGGAAACACCCTAAGCGCGACAAATAATAATCTATAAGAGTTGGTCATCTTTTAACATAGAGGAGACCCACCTGCTCAGTTATCAACTATGCTAAAAAAACCCATACACTAATATTATATGCTTATTACGGGCTCACACAATACCAGCGTGAAACAGTACTTATGTGAGGGTATACGACCTGTGAAACTATACCGCTTAAATGGCATATCAAGCCGGCAACAAACCATATGCGCAAATTATGGTGCAGTCTTCTATGGTCGCCGGTGATCTTTTACTTTAAAAGAGACCTGCCTGTTCCGTTGCCCACTATTCAATAAAAACATCATAATACTATGTCCTTATTAAATGAGCTGTAAGAAAACACAATACTTTCAAGGCCATTTTTCATCATGCTTACAAGATAAAAAGAAATATCTATGTATTCATATACTACTCTATTGTGAATGAATTTATTCTGTATAATGCACGCTTACATATTTCTTAGATAAACCGAAACTTAGTTAAAGTCCGTGTATTAGTTGTGTTGCCGGCCTTTTACGAGCAAGCGGCATTTTAAGTGCCTCCAATATCCTTCCTCATTCAGCGAAACACAACAGAAGTACCGTCTCAAGTACAGCTACCATTTCTCGCTGAGCATTATGTGAGCCCTTGGTATAACTTCGGGGTAGTTTAGTTTAGTTTTAGGTTAGTACATTAGCACATGCTTTTTTAGCGTGGCTTTCCCATAGATGCGACGACTTGACATTTGCCAGGCCGCTGTCAAGTCCTTCCAGAGACCAAATAAATTATAAATTAAATTATAACTGTCTGAACCGAGATTCGACCCCATACCTCAAACCGGGCCATTAAATCTAAAATAAATGTACAAATAAAATTTACATAGATTTTAAGAGTCATAGACAAATGAAAATAAGAAAGTTTAATACATCTGTCAGAAATTACGTGAAAATTACTTATGTGTGTATATTTTGCTTTGACACTAATTAAATTGAAACATCAATAAACATAAAAGAATAACAAATGTTTCACGTGAAAAAGAAATTAGTTATTAAATATTACGTAATGTAGATTTGTAGGTAAATACTTATTCTGCGCAAACGCATGCCGTGTCACTTTCACGCATGTCACAAAGATGACGTGTGGTATTTAGGACGAACCGAATCTCAATTTATCATTTTCAGAGTTCATATCAATCACTAGGATTTTTATAAAACCGATCTTATTTCTATTTTTCATGATAATCTTATGTTTATATACATTATATTTATGTATATAATATTATATACATTATATTGTATTAAATAATTAGTAAATATACCTTTATTGGTTAATTTTATTCTTAAATTTCTAAAAATATGCCAAATTAATTATTTATAAATTTCAAAATAACTAAAAATATGCACTTCTTTTTTGGCTTCTGTTATTGTGTTATTTTGCCAGTGTCGGTATGTATAATGAAATAAATAATTACAGAAATATTACATAAATAATGACAGAAAATCGAACACGAATAATTAAAGAAAATTCAAAGGGAAATAATCAAACTTATAACCATGAAACAATATTTTAACCATAGACAAACATAGAGAGAACACATTACACAATATCAGTATAAAAAAAGTAACATAATGAAATGAGATGGAGAAATGGGAGAATAGGATGTTGATATAAAATAAATAATACACTATTGATCGGCGATAACTGTTTAATTTAGAGATAAAATTACATTAAAAATAATGGATGCCATATTTACAGAATACCATAACCAACTTAACGGAAAAATATATATAAGGTGACATTACGTTCTGATTGTCTAACATTCGGTTTCGTCCAATGATTGATTAGGATTCATAATTGGACTACTAGTTTCATAAAACCTTAATTAAAACTAATTAAGAATTAAATTAAAAATAGTAACAATTGATTACTTATATATAATATATAGGTAAACGATTGAAATTATAATAATTTAATATAAGTTAAATTATTTTTAATGTTTATTTTTTAAAATTATTTAAAAAATGTTTTATATCATTATCTTTATTAAAAAACTGTGAATTTTATTTAAAAAAACTCCACCCATGGGAGAGCTATGCTAATGCGTTAATTGGTCCGGCTCGTCGGAAGTACCGCGGGTCCACAGAATACTCAGCGTAAAACGCTACTTGTACTGTGTTTCGCAGAGAGAATGAGAATATCGGAGGCCCTTGAAAATGCCAGTTAAGCGTAAAAAGATGGCAACACAACCAATTCGTTGACAGTGGCGCGGTTATTCATAGGCGGAGGTGTTCTCTTAGCATATAGTAGTCCCGTTGTCCGTTATAGAATAAAAAATAAATATTGACTGTTATCAGATCTGTCCATCTTCGTGAATAGTTGTAAAATAAATATCTTTGATTACTAACATTGTACAGCTAGTACTCTACTGTTACAGAAATAACATAAAAAGTGGCTTTCTCGAGCACTTTGTCCATTGTAAAAGCACTCTCATGGCGTACCATCGATTTCTGTTTTTGCTCATACAATAGATTTCTTGGCGTATAGCTAATTAATACTATCTCCTATAATTGCTTACTTTTCTAATGCTATTAAAATAATAACTCTACTTAACAGCAAACTATTATATATATTATTATATATATATATTATATT
>DWCF01000741.1:0-39270 GCA_018230265.1 Delias oraia | reverse complement strand
GAAATACAAAAAGTTTTTACTGTCATTCCGTCTTTTTTAATTACGATTGTTTATTAGTTTAATTTAAGTGAAGTTTGCCCGCCGCGCCGCAACTGTCGCTGCCTGTTCACCCCTTTCACCTTACCATTTCGTGTCGGTGCTCGCTCATTGGCGAAACTTGACGCTCGTAGCTATATTGCGGCTGCGAGGCGTATCTTTCTATTGGCGTTGCCATTTACATCAATCGCGGTACTCTGTTACTTTTGTATGTTGAAAAAGGCGGTAAACAAATTCCGTTGGGCTTCGTCGCTCTACAAACAGAAGATGAAATGCTTGATGCCAGCGTGGAGTCTCCTAACGCAATTACACGGCAAACTAAGTAGTGTGGCAGATTCGTGGCTGCGGCGTAAATGAACTGGGCTGTGAGGCTTATCTGAATAGCCTTGAGATACTTATGAATGACTTGTAAAAGACGCGTGGAGCGATGGTACAGAAAGCGCGGGCCGCGCGGCCGGCGCAGCAGTGGCGGCGACGAGAGCCGCCAGCCGACTGCGGGACTGGACGCTGGCAAGTGGCAGTGGGCAGCGGCCGGCACTCGGCGCTCCACACGCGCCACAGCCGTCGCTGCGCGCGCCGCGTCGCTCAGTCAGTGTCGTGGCAAGCGGCGCTTTCGATGCGCGCTCCGACCACTGCGCCTCCGCTCGAGACTATCGCGTGAGTGCGGCGGCTTTTGCCAGTTTGAGCTGTGTGAAAGTGTCGCGGATAAGTGCTTCGTGACGTCCGCCTCGTTTTTCTTTGATTAAGGTAAGAGTCGCGGCGACCGTCGCTTATTGTCAACAAGGAACGGTTTGCCTGCTTGGCAATGCCGTAGAGAGGAGTAGGTCAAGTAAGCCGGCCTACTTCTGGCGCGGCGCCCGCCGAGCCCTTCGGCCACGGGCAGAGCGCAAGTGGCCAACTGCCCTCGCTTCGGAGCGTTTGTCAACATTCTAACTCACAGGCACTCCATCGTGCTATAAGGAAAGTGCATTCTTGTAATAGTGTGACAGAGCGAAGTGAGCAGGAAGGGCCGACCACGAAGCGCGCTCTACTCAAACAGGGCTTCGCTGCTCCGCTTAGCGTGAGTCAACTGCTGCCAGCGCAAAAACACGCGAGCCTCGCTCGGAGTAATGCAAGAGGCAGGGAAAGCCGATTGCTCCGAAGCGCTCACGTTGTTGCACCCTCGCGAATCGGGAATCACTCGAGTCACTGTGCTGTGCTGCGAGCGCCGCGGTTCCAGTGAGACTATACTCGGTGGGCTAGGCGGAGCGAAGCGCTTCGTTGCCACACTGCTCGAGTGCAATTTGCCTGCCAGCTGGGAACGCGCCCGGCAGGCATCGATCAGGCACTCGCCTTGGCTGTACGAGGCAGGCTAACGGTACCGCGCCACGGCAATGGCATCGCGTGTGACACTGCTTCTATGACGTATTCGAATCACGCACGCAATTGTGAACGCGCGGGCTGAGGGGCAGTCGACGTTGGATAAGGCGATCGAATGGCCTCTGAATGGAGTTTGAATAATCGCCGAAATGGGGGCAATCGCGCGGCCGCTCTTCAGGCGATGGTCGAAAGTGTTGTAATGGTTGGTAAGGTTCTTTATACACGGAAGAGGTTGCCTAGGAAGCACCTCGCAGGACCCGGGGGGAGGGCGCCCTGCATAACAGCCTGCGTCACGCGACTTCGGCACGTGTGCGCCTTCCACGAAGAACGAGAGCAAGGGCGGCTCAGCCCCAAGAAATCGATACGCCGCGCGCCTGCTATTGTTCTATTGATTATTCGTTGATTTGAAGAGTAATAGGGCAGCCCTGTTCAGGCCTAGAGCCTCGCATAGCAAGCCTTGGTGAAGGCATGCGCAGACGCACACGCACGAGGAATCGGCTGAACAATGCAGCCAATGTAATAGAGCCGATTCGCGCAATCGCCTCTAGCGGCGCTCTTGTCGCATGCCAAGTGCCTGATTAGTTATTGCTCGCAATTATTGTTTCTGCTTCTCGACGCGAATGCACGCCAACGAGTTGTGCTGCCCCGCACGTGTGCGGTATGGCACAACACCTAGGCACGGCGGCCCTTTCCGCGAGAAGCCGCGGCCGGATGGCCCGCGAGAAGCCGCAGCCGTATGGCCCCCGAAGCACTTGTCTCTCCACTTTACCTGAAACCCTCGTGCGGCACATCAGCCAAGAAACGGAGTCAAGAGCACACGCCATCCAATGACGTGTTGAGCGAAGATAATCGTGGCCATTTCTCGCGATGTCATGATTTAGGTTAGGGCTAACACGCGCGCTGCTGCGGCCAGGCTTATAACGCGGCGGCCTCGCGCCGCTTCGCCATTGGGTGCTCTGGTTTCGCGGGCTTCAAGCGCTCTCGGGCTCCGATCCGCCGCTGTCTCCGAAAGGAGGTGAGTGCTGCTCGTCTCCAATGGCTCACTTTTTTCGGAGCGGTCTCTGTTGTTGCACTGCGCCACTGTTACTTGTCCCCATATTCATCGTAACGTTGTTCATCCATCACACGAATGCAAACAGGCGATGAGTCTGCTATTACAGCCCATCTCACCAAGTCCGCAAGATACTCTACGATTGCATCGAACAGTGCGGAGGCGCCGAGCCTCTACCAAGCACAGCTCACGCCAAACCCGGCCCGGCTGGGGCTCGCACCCAGCACGAGTTTCGATGCAAAGAGCAACTGGCCGCCAACGACACAGCACGCGAGCGTTCCTGTGAGAGTGCGCTGCTTCACATTAAGCCGACTGCATGGGAAAGCTAGTTCGACGAACTAACGAAAGCCACGTGTCCGCAGCAACAAAAGCTCTTCTTGCCTGATCGCCACTGCGATTGCCGCGTCTGCCTCTTGAGCCGGACGAGCTGGCTTGGCGCAACGGATTTTATGTAGACGAAGCAAGTAGCATAGAACAATGTCTGAAAGCGAACCGTGGACGCCACGTGCCACCGTGGGTGCCTCCGTCGCGGGAATGTGCACGCCCAGATGAGAGCGAACAAAGGCGTTGGCGTTGCGTAACTTGTTATTGCATTCTGAGGCTTATCTAACCGCGGCTCTGACTGGATATTGTCTGGTACAGAAGAAGCGGCTGGAGCTCGGAGATGCGGAATGCACTAGGCTTCAGAGTACCTACGTAGTAGGTAGACGTGAAGGTGACTAGATCTTCATTCATTTAAAAGTACCTAACGACGAAAACTTTTATCAACATGAATTCATTGAAAGACACGTGTTTGGGTTAGGACACACACCGACTAGCTGACATTTTCAGGTCTAGGTGCATCGTTAATTCCCGCCTTACTGCGCCTGAGATTGCGTTCCTGCAGCATTTCTCATGACAGCCTAGCCACTTTGTGTCGCCATATGATGTTTATTGTAGCCATTGAGTATTAAGCGACAGCGAGCTCGTTAAGGAAATTCCACGCGAGGAACAGCCTACGCGCCCCTTGGGTTGGCTCTGGTGGCAAGAGGCAGGCGGCGCGCGCAGGCCGCTTTGCTCGAATCAACCAGTAATGCTACTAGATCCTCGTAGTCGTTTGAAAGTGCTCATATGCCCACGTCAATAGCCCCTGCTGCTATGTCATACTCACACACAGACGCTACGGCAACATTTAACCTGGTTTGGGAGCTCTGTATCTTTCAAATAAACTAAACAGGCCCTACTTGTAGGTTTTTCTGCAGAAAGTGTGATTAAAGCTGTTCCATAATGTACTAACTAAATACTATAATTCGACAAAGCAGCAGATTGATAACTAACAAGTTACACTACAACAATGTGCTTCTTGGGCGAGAGCAGCGTTTGCTCGTCAATAAGCGATGGTGTGCGGGGGCGCGGCGGCACTTTCTTTGCAGCAGAGGCGATGGAGCGAGGAGAAAGTGGCGACCTCGGCGTCCGTGTATCAAATGCTGACTCACTGCCGGCCACAAGTAGAACGTTCGCCAGCTCCGAAGGTCAGCGGCGCAACGCCGCGCACGCACCGCTTTCAACGATTAGCATCCCGCATGCTGATCGCGTTCTGTATCGAGAACAAAGCGCAAAAAGCCGCAGCCTTCAGTCGTGACACTGTTTCGTCGGAGCTGCCTATCGAGCAATCATTGGCAACGGGTTTGATCGCAAGCGCAGGCGGATGCGCGCGTTGGCCGAGAGGGAAGCCGGCCATTCCGCTTTGCGACACGCAGGCATTGTGCGTCCTCGATTGTTTTATTTGTTGTATATGTAATCTTTAATTGGCAGGCCAGAACATCGCCAGCGCAGGCGCCCCTTGACCTTTCGCCGGCCCTCCTCCTCCCGCTGAGCGATAACGCACATCGCGGCCGCTTCATTGGGGTACACGTTTGCATTAGCTTTATTCTTGTAAATGAACCAACGACGGACCGAGACCAAGCGAGATCATTGAACCAGCTCTTGTCCTCTCCTCTTTGCTCTCTGGCGGACCTCTCGCAGCCGAGAAATCCTGCCGCTGTCATTGCGTAACTCTCATAAATCAACCGCTTTCGACGAGGTCACCTTTGGTCGGGTCCAATCCTGTGATCATTTTTCAAGTCGTAAAACCTAGCGGTTATTATATTTTATGACAATGCGTTGGCCTACTTTCTCTTAGGCGCGTGACGCGTGTGGGAAAAGGATTTTTACGAGTTTAAGTAGAATACATCGCGTGTATCACTTCGAGAGGGCGGGAATGCGATACTAGAACAATGCCATTAAATATATCCTTGAGCAATAAATAACAAAGGAACCTTTGTTCTGCCGTACGCGCTATTGTGGCTGCTGTAATGAGACTTGCCTCCTATTTCGATAGGCTCGCTTGCCTGCGCCACCCGCCGCCCGCCATGCTGCTCGGGCTGCCGTGGCTCCTTCGAGCAGCCCTCGGCATTGCGATCACCTCGGCGTGGGGTGAGTCTCATGTCACCTCGACAGCAAACGGCCGCCAGAGGCGTGTGTCTGGCTGTGGCCGCGTAGCTCCTGAACGAGTGCACCGATTGTTGTCTTACTGACACTTGCAATTCTTCTCGCCGCAGGTAGCCCCTTATTTTCGCAGAGAGGCAGGCACGTGGAGCCGGTGATAAGATGGAGCCAGCCAGCAGACACGTGGCACTGGCCAGAGGGGCCACGCAGCGACGAAGCGCTGCTCGCCCCCTCCAACGGCAGCCACAAGTTGCCACCCACCGCCCATGAATCAGAGCTCGTGGCACACATGGCCGCCCTCAAGCGCAACTACTCGCGGCTGCTGTGGGACAGCGACAAGAGCAGTAGCCTGCCGCTCTTCTTCGACAAAGCGCTCAAGCTGCTGAACCTCAAGCAGGTGTACTACGAGGTGGAGCACTCCGTAATGTCCAAGGTGTCGTGCACGGCGTGCAAGGCAGGCGCCGGCCTGCTGCAGCACTACATGCGGCTGGGCAAGAGCAAGGCGGACATCAACAAGATCATCTACAACTTCTGCGTCTCGCTCAACATCCAGTCGGCACGGGTGTGCGACGGTATCACGCGTCTCTTTGGGGTACGGTTCTCCCGCCTCCCGCCCCGCTAATACCCTCATGCCCTACAGTTGCCCTTGCGGTCTCTTTCAGAGTGAAGTGATATATGTGCTGAAGAGAGTGACCTACGGCCCCGACGAGATCTGTAGCTTCGTGATCGGCGACGCCTGCGGCGACGTGTACAACCCATACCACGAGTGGGAAGTGGCCTTCCCGCCCGTACCCAAGCCGCTGCCGCTCGAGCTGGCCGTTCCGCTCGCCCAGGCGCCCACCTTTAAAGTGCTGCAGATCTCCGACACGCACTTCGACCCCTACTACGCGGAAGGTACACGACAGGCGACATATTTGCATGGACAAGTCGACTCCACTGGCTTCAACCATGTCTTAGGATATGTTTCACTGAAATGGATGTCCATGAGGCTTACGTTCAGCATCCAAATCCTAGTAGCGAGGCGACATCCATTCCAGGTCACATCAGTAGCGTTCCAGCTGGGAATCGGATCATGCGTGTGTTGCAACGAGTGAATGCGCTTGTGCAGGTTCTAACGCGGAATGCAACGAGCCGCTGTGCTGCCGAGCTTCGAGCGGGCCGGCGGCTAGCCCCGGCGGCGGCGCCGGCCGTTGGGGCGACTACCGCAAGTGCGACACGCCCAAGCGCACCATTGACCATATGCTGAAGCACATCGCCGACACGCATCCCGTGAGTAGTCGCTCTCAGCCGCCGCGGCCGGTCATGTCCTGCGTACAACGAACCGATAGCTGCGCCATTTGCAGGACATCGATTACATTCTGTGGACGGGAGACCTGCCCCCGCACGACGTCTGGAACCAAACGAAGGAGGAGAACCTGAAGGTTCTGCAGGAAACGGTGGCCCAAATGTCCGACATGTTTCCGGGAGTGCCTATCTTCCCGGCGCTAGGCAACCACGAGTCCTCGCCCGTAAACAGGTAGGCAGCGCTGGCACCTTGCCAAGAGTTCACTGCAGTTGACCGAAGCTTGACTGGATGTTGGCGTTCGCAGCTTCCCGCCGCCGTACATCTCGTCGCCCGAATCCAACATCGCGTGGCTGTACGACGAGCTGGACGCGCAGTGGCGGCGCTGGCTGCCCGCCGGAGTCTCGCACACGGTCAGGCGAGGCGCCTTCTACTCGGTGCTCGTCAGGCCCGGCTTCCGCATCGTGTCTCTCAACATGAATTATTGCAACAACAAAAACTGGTAGCCAATGTGTCCGTTTTTGCATGATCACTTGTTTTCGAGTCGCCGAAGGTAGCATCTCTCATCGAATGCGTCCGGCCTTTCACAGGTGGCTGCTGCTGAACAGCACGGACCCTGCCACGGAGCTGCAGTGGCTGATCTACGAGCTGCAGTCGGCCGAATTGAGTGGCGAGAAGGTACACATAATCGGGCACATCCCGCCTGGCCACTCCGATTGCCTCAAGGTGTGGAGCAGGAACTATTACGCCATCGTGAACCGCTACGAGGCCACCGTCGCCGCGCAGTTCTTCGGCCACACGCACTTCGACGAGTTCGAGGTGTTCTACGACCCCAATGACCTGGGTGAGCACCGCCGCACGCCTCTGCCCGGTCGCGCCGCACGCGCCTCAACAGTACTGATACATTCGAATGGTTGCAGGCCGAGCTACGAGCATAGCCTACGTGGGCCCTTCCGTTTCACCGTACTACGACCTGAACCTGGGCTACCGCATCTACTACGTGGACGGGGACCACGAGGCCACGACCCGGGTAAATCCCACATAGCAAGTAATTACTTAGCCTCCGTCAAAGAGTGCAGCTGACGCCGTTTCGGTCCATTTGCAGCTGGTGGTGGACCACGAGACGTGGATTATGAACTTGAAGGAAGCGAACCAGTTCGGCTACCCCATTTGGTACAAGCTGTACTCGGCGCGGGCCGCGTACGCGATGGCGGCGCTTCGGCCGCAGGACTGGGACAAGTTCATCGACGACATGACGGAGAACGAGGAGCTGTTCCGGCTGTACCACAAGCACTACTGGAAGAGCAGTCCGCGGCGCGGCGCCTGCGACGGCGCGTGCCGCAAGCGCCTCGTGTGCGACGCGCGCTCGGGCCGCTCGCACAACCGCCGCGCGCTGTGTCTCAGCATCGAGGCGCGCATCGACGGCGCCGCGCCCGCGCCGCAGACCTGGCGCGCCTGGCTCTACAGTGGCCTCTCGCTCTCGTGAGTCTCCCGCCGCATGCACACTTCACTTCGCTTGCTTGGCACGCCTTCCTCGCTCCTCGCTCCCGAGCCCGATCTACTACTAATCCTAATTTTCTTGTCTCGCAGACCAAGGGTAGAGCAGGTGTAGCGGTGGTGGTTTTCAAATGCGAGGCTGTGAGGTGGGTCGAAGGTTATTCTACTCAATGTCTGTACATAACAACCCTCTGCTAAACGTGTTCCCGTTAAAGCAGCGAGCGGCGCCACGGCTTCTTAAGAGATTTGTGGTGTTGCAGGATGTCGATGCTGATGCAGATTCCGCAGGTGGCGTACCAAATACCCAAGTTTGTGATGGGGCTCGGCTAGCGAGGGCGCCACCGCCGCCGCGAGCCGAGTGGGCGCCCACGGCTCCGCGCCAGCGTAGCAGCTTTGTGTTCGTGCCTTGTTAGGGGATAAGTTAACAATTGAAGCAGCACGCCACTCGCTCTCCTGCCGGGGTGGCTGGGCAGCGTGGGCGTGCGCGGTGTGTAAATATCGTCTGTAAATGTTGTAATTAAACTTTGATTGTAGGTGTTTTTATAGTAGAGCATTAAAACAAGCAAGTCTGGCGATGCTTTTATTAAGAAAAGAGACCTCAGGAGTGGCAGCAGCGAGCGCCGCGCGCCGCCGCACGGCCGCTCTGCCCGCGGCGTCTTGTCGACTTGCGGTGGCAGAGGCTCCTCCTGCTGCCACCCACATTCAATACAATATCGAGATAACACTTCAACGCATTCAAGAATTCAAATTAAAATTGTGGAGCTTTCTTGCCGACCACTATTTACAAATAAATAAAACTTGTATCATAAAAGGAATAAAATTAATTATTTTAAAATACCTATTGTTTGGAGTTTGACAAATATTGTTTGGCGTTTCAAGGAGGCGACCTGCGTCCTCTGCTTCGCTCTTCAAATGGCCCTCAATAGCCGAGCTCGCGTTAATTTCTGATTCTAGGGCAGTGAGTAGTGGCCAACTGAACGCCGAAGCACAGCCACGGTGACGATCGTGCGTCCGAGGAGTCCTACTCCTTGAGGTTGCTCTCCTCGAAGTGCTACGGTAATCCGCAGTGGGCGGAGGAAATTTTGGCGGACGTGGTAATGAGATAGAGAGGTACCTCTCAACGGCAAAGTGGCACCCGCTCTCGCGACCTTTCTCTTTCCGAACCCCTCTCCTATCGGACGCCGTCCATCTTTGCAAATGTCATGGAAAAGCAAACGCTCAAACGAAACTTATCAGACTCGTTAGAACAATAATTGTATGAAACTAAAAGTAGCGGTGATGTTTTAAAACTAATTGCAGCAAGTCAAAAGTTACAATCTACTGAGTATATTTTACAATAAAATGGCTAGAAGCAGTCTCACGGGAATGTCAGGCTCAGCCCAATAGGCGAGCTAACGATAAAATAGAAGCTGTTGCTCCAATTGCAAGTAATGCCTTTGTATCAGCGCTGTTCCTGTTGGTGATGTGAACTTATATTTTATCATTAGCCTCGCTTGAGCATGACCTGCGTCTGAGGAAGGGCTTGAATCGCGCCAAAACATGGAATATCACAGTGGTACTAATTGTATAGGAGCGCTTTGAACTAGTTTAGTCTAACGGTAGTGTCGAGGCACGCGCGAACATTCGACAAACGAGAAAACGCTATACCTGTATCTATTTACATCGCTAAACCTAACCGTTTATGGCAAATGCATCAGTCTGGCGTTCGAACGCCAACGAGGGCGTTGCACCTCGTCATGGAGGCAGAGCTGTTCTAATCAACAAACTTTAGGGAAATGTTACTCCTGCTTAATCTATCAATACAAATACAATAGACGATACACACACACAGACACACAGAATTGCTCAAAGGCAGCCATGGTGCAATAAAACAAAATTAGAGCGAGGCAAAATAATGCCATTAAGCCAGACTATCATTAAAATGGCACTAAATCAGACCCTCTACCACTACATGTGTACATATAGTGAAACAAATTATTGTCTAACCTCTTCTGAAAGATGATTCTCGTATATCAATCTTTGGAGTGGAATGCAAAAGTATAAAATCACTGGTACAATTAAAACTTATAGTCGAGTCATTAAAGTCTGCTGAGATTCTTTCGACTTGCCTTGGAACCAATAGCATAAGACATTTTCTTCCGTTTCGTAGGACTAGCACCATCCAGGTTACCATACAGGAAACATTTCTTCCCAGGGTGCCTGTTGCTTCTGCATACCTTACAATATTGGTAGGAACAACTTGCACTAGTGCACTCTACCCACTCTTCTCCTCCACTTTCTTCTGTAACTTTGGCAGGTTGGTAGCATCTTACGCAGGACAGCTGTTTGCGGGGATCTATTAGTGCAGTCTGAAATCACATTTGTACTTTGTCAACTGTGTATTAATTGAAAGTATTACTGAACCCTAAATGAGTAAAAGAAAAAATTACCTTTATAAACCTTTTGAATTTAATTGTTCTGGGTGTTCCAGGAGGACTTGAAGAGTTAGTAAATTGATTGTTAGAAATAACATTTTGTATGTCTGTCAACGGCTTCGTCTGATGAGGGGCACTACACTTTGGCACAGCTTGTCGGTTTTCAACATTCTCATTTGCATTTCTCAAAAATATCTTGAACTCCAGTTGCTTGCTAGATTGACTAATACTTTCCCAGATATTGCACCACTGTGAGCTGACTAATGTGAAATTATAAATGTCCTCATTTGTCAGGTAGCTCAAGATCTTCATCAGAGCTGGTATGGCATTCACTTTCTCTTTCAGCATTGTAATGATATCAATTTTTTTGTCCGGTCTGATGATTGTTTTGCCCACCTTTTCCATGTGACTGTCGGTGACTTCTGCAGCAGGTTGTAAGCCTTTTGATTCACATGACAGTGAGTGCATAGCAAAGTTCAGTTTTTGTGCTGGCCTTTTCAGGCTTGTTGGGCTGTTTACTTTACAATTTTTTCTACAACTTTTCTTAACTGGTGTGGATGGGAATGTATCAATTTCATGATAGTTCTGAAATTCAAAAACTCTTTCACTGTAACTTAAGCTCTTTGCTTTAGATTTAGTGTTATCATATAATTTTAATTTATTTAATGGACCAGCTATTAAGGTTGTTGGAGTTGTTTTTAAAACATTATTCTCAATATCTTCAGGTAAAGGCCTCTTTATACCTCTTCGAGATATTGCGGAATCTTTAAAAAAATCATATCTATTACTAGCAGAAAACCTGTTATATTTTGTATTTGATACAAATGTTATATCAGGCGATATATTAAAACATCTATCGAGCTGGTAAGAGCCACTACAACAAATTGGTCCCTTTTTGAGGGAATTAACTGAAGTGTCGTTTGATAATTCGGAGCATTCTAGTGAACCGGGAGTAAAAGATGTATGATAGCCACTATCCTCATTTATCCAATGACTACTGTTGCTATCGTAAGATAGTATAGGCGTGTGAGGTTCTTCAGAACGGATATCCATATCGAAGATATTCTTGTAATCCTGGTGTAAAACTAGCCAAAAGCTCATAATCTGGTAATCATGATTTGTCTTTAAGCATTACAATTTTTCATTTTGCAGACTAACTCTAATACTATTTACTTGTCAGAAAAGACTATCACTAAACAAAATACTTGAAAAAATTAAATATTTACGTTAGACTAGGAAACGTTAAACATTTTGGACAAAGAGTACATATTCATAACAGTTTTGGAAGCCATTATTGAATAAAAAAGATTATAATTGAATAAATATTACCACAGACTACAGAAACTCAGTAAAATATTACTCAAGAACACATTATAAGACCATAAGGATCAGCATTTAATAATGAATTATGAGATTAGATTATATTTATTTATTATATTATAGATTATATAATATATATAATATATACTCTGACTTCTATTGAATCTTTTAAAATCAATTATTTTATCATCTCGTAATATTCCAACTATAGACTCTTGTGCCGAAATCAATCAACCATTACTGTAGTCAGTATGTAATATAGTCTGCAACCTGCATTATTCTTTTTTATCTGTGGCGATATTTGGATATAAAACTTGTTATCGTTATTAAATATATTTTTCTCTTTGTTTGTTTACAGACACTTTATTAATTAGTCGTGCTAAAATCATGTTGGCGTCTTATTTGAAAAACACATAATGAACTATGTTTAAGTTCAAGACTTCAGTTTTCGATAAGCATGGCTGTAGACATAAAAAAGTTATGTCGTCTCTGTGCGAAAAATGAAGATGTTCTAAAAGATTTGAATGATGAAAGTAATAAAAATATTCTTAAAATAATACAGGAATTCTTACAAATAGTCGTAAGTATTTTTATCATAAAATAACATACTTCTCAAAATAATATTTACCCCTCGCCCTATCTTCTAAAATAATCTTGTGTTGCAATAATTTGAAAATAACTATCATCGAAAGTTAATCATCAGATAATGAAAATATTGCTGTAGTTCAAAAAGTGGTGTTGTTGGTATGAAAAACAAATAAATTCAGGGTTTCAACAATATGGGCGACACTCCATCTCATATTGTGTTAATATTCTAATCTTTTGTTAATTCAGAATTAGTTATGATCCTTATTATCAAATCCCTTTTTGAATTCCATGTCCACAACTTATCTCAATATATTATAATGTTTTTTTTCTTATTCTTTAGATATCTGAAAATGACAAGCTACCCACAAACATTTGTCTCAACTGTGAGGAAAAAATGGTATCTTTTCAATTGTTTGTTTTGGAATGTTATAAGGTTCAAGAAAATTTACAAAATATGTGTGTAAGGAAAAACAATGAATTTGAAGAGAAGTATGATGCAGTTATAAATTATGAAGTTAATGCAATAAAATCAGAGGTCAGTGCTTTGATTTTAATTTTCAGACCAATATCAACTCTTTAATCATGTAAATAATTTTTCAGGTCAAAGTTGAAATGGAAGAAATTGTAGGCAAGTTTAATTTGTACTTTTGTTGTATTTGTTTTGTTTGCACTCAAATATCCTTCTGTTTTTCACATCAACTTGGAATAGCACTATAAAAATATCACTAAGTTCTGCCTCTTATGTTACATTTACAGCTTCTTTCAATAATGAGGAGAGCTATGCCAGTTTTGATGGTGATGATATAAAATGTGATGATGACAATTATTATGAGGCTGACAGTGACAGTAGCGATGGAGTTACTCTGGCAACATTAAAGGAAATTAAAGTTAAAGACCCTGATGTTAAGCCAAGAGAAATGACAGATGAAGATAGAAAAGAATTGGAACAGCTTCTCCAGGATCCAAAGGCTAGACTTAAAAATTTTGTTAAGTAAGGAAGAAGTGATTATTGTAATTTTTATGGGCCCAATGTTATCTTTTAAAGTATATTTTCACCTCTTGTAAATGACTGGTATTAGTACTACGTGCAAGACGTAAAACTATTCGCCATAATTTGAGTAAGGAAACTACTTGGTGGGTTAAGGTTCTATGAAAGATTTGCCACTCAGGATGACCTGCGCGGAGTGTCCCAAGCGCGCGCACTCGTGGGAGTCGTTACGACCACTACTACGCCGCCCACCAACGAAAGTCGTACGCGTTTTGTCTGTGCGGGGTCGTGCTGACATCGAAGAGTGCCATCTACAGGCACGTTGCTGAGCACAGGGCCGTGCGGCGCAGCGCTTCGAGGAAGGCAGCGCAGCACAAGGCCGTTAAAGTCACAGATTTGATTAAGTATGAACTCGTATGTACTGCGAGCTTTCGCAATTTCTCACTGGCAGACTGGCGCTGCCACGCTGACGAACTCGTGTGCACCAACGTATGTTCTTGTGTTTTGCAGGTTCAACTGCGAAGAATGTAAACAACATTTCTCGAGCTGGTACAAGCTGAACGCGCACTGCACGTGGAAGCACAAAGCGGCGCCCGTGGTGCGTTGCCGCTGCGGCGTCGCGCTCAACTCGCGGACGGTCATGTACAAGCACATTCAAGACCACAAGACTCCGGACGTACTGCAGTGAGTGCGCCTAGGGACGGCAGCGCGAACGGCGCGTGCCTTAGCAGGCGTGCCCGTTAGCAACGAGAGCGTCTGTTGCAGCTGCGACCGCTGCCCCAAGTCGGCGCGGACGGCGGAGGAGCTGGCGAAACACAAGCTGCGACACGTGCCCAAGTCGGAGCGCAGCTTCCCATGCTCCTCGTGCGACAAGGTGTTCTCCTCTAAGGACTTGGTGAAGTCGCACGAGCGCTCGCACGTGCCCATCGAGCAGCGCAAGATCTACGCGTGCGACGTGTGCAGCGAGAAGTTCACCACGCGCTCGTCGGCCGTCTCGCACAAGCGCATCGTGCACGAAAAGATCAAGAGCTACGTGTGCGACCAGTGCGGCTACGCGTGCGGCACCAACGGCGAGCTGCGGCAGCACCGCGCCATCCACAGCGACGCCAAGCCGCACACCTGCCGAAAGTGCGCCAAGGCGTGAGTAGCCGCCTCCGCGAGCGTCCCGCCCCGTCCCGCCCCTGCCTCAGCAGCCTCTCGCTTGTGCAGGTTCAAGACGTACTCCAACCTCAAGACGCACATGGACACGCACGAAGAGACCTCCTACGTGTGTTTCGTGTGCAGTCGCGTGCTCAACAGCCGGCGCACGCTGCGCAAGCACCTGCTAGTGCACGAGGACAAGTGCACGCACGTCTGCAACTACTGCAGCAAGGCCTTCAAGCGCCGGCAGACGCTCAAGGTGCATCTGGCCATGCACACGGGCGACAAGCCGCTCGCTTGCAAGTGGTGTGACGAGCGCTTCGCCTACGCCTCCACGCTCCGCTCGCACCGCCTGCGCGCCCACCCCGACAAACTCGCTAACGGCCTGCCGCCGCACTGCTACGGCGCGCCCCAGGTGAGTGCCGCGCCCCAACGCCTCGACGCCCCAACGACCGCTCGAGCCTCTCACCGGCAGTTTCTTGTTCCAGGAGCATCACAAAGGCGACGTGGCGAAGGTCGCCATCCAGTAGCGGCTCCTGGGGAGCCGGACGTCAGCGTCGCTTCGGCGTGCGCTGCCTTTCTCTGGTCCTACCGCAAGCGAATAAACGACTGATCGAGAGCCCTTGTCTTTTAATGCTGCCGCTGAGGCCCGACTGATGTGGCGACTACCTACTGTATTGGTATTTCACGTTACGTGATCGTAGCCTCTTTCCGAATCATGCCGTGAGCATTTTCTAATGGACCCACCTTTATTGCTCTTCACTAGAAAAATGCCACCTATTTATTTGAAAGCCTCTGCCTTACTCCTTATATCCTTAGAAGTGATATTTCCTTGTAGTGACATCACTGAAACGACACAAAAGTTACGCAACTCGCGATGCGGTTGCCGAGCTGTTGAGCAGTTCCCAGTTTCCAGTCGCGGCGTCCCGGTGATTGCGAGCTTACAACCAACATCCATGAATATCAATCTGATGATAACGATCTTTATGCAAAATCCTTACCTACCAACTCCAATAGCCCGACAGTATTTAACAAGATAATTTAACGACAAACAACTTTGATCAGTATCAATAGAGGTATATAATATTTTATCAATAGGTCAGTACCTCTATTGAAAAAATTACTGATTTTCTTGACTTTTTTTAGCCGGCACGATATCAATGTCTTTTCCACATCTTCATTAAAACGCCGTAATAAAAGGAATACAAAAATTCAGCTCACAAGGATGTTTCCGCAGATGAAACCTAAAATGAGTGGAGTTAGCGCTGCAGAATTATTCTTCGGTAAAAGTTTACGTTTGCCAGGTGCATTCTAGGATAGTTGCTTAAAGCGCGATGCTAATGAACCGTATAATTTATAAGACAAAATATATAATACGGTTGTGTTTAGTAGTGCTGCTTGTATTGCATTTTTGTGATCATGTTTTTACAATATTACTTTTTTTTAAATAGGGGGGGAGGATAGTGTAGGGACACATGGTAGTACAAAAGATTGAGGGTTTTGTTACCTGCTACCATTCCCAACACTATTATATGGCCTTTCAAAGTAGATATATATATATATATATTTACATATTTTATTATTACTTACATACTTATTACTTATATATACATATTTATTTTATATATACTTATATATTTTAAAATAGTTACTTAGTGATGTCTAGGGATGATCGATGTTAGCAAATCGATTTCGAATCAAAAGTATCGATGTACGAGGGATAGAAAAACTTCCATGTTTTTGGAAACAAAAAAAACTGGTCTACATATTATATTTATAAAATGTTATAATTATGCATTAGAAAATGACTTTAATTTAAAAAGCCGACTCTTCCTGAGACACCTTGAAATCACAAAAATAATAAGAAAAATTAACATTCCCAGTATTTTTTAGGGACACTAAAAAAATCAATAGTTTATTAAATTCCGCTTCACAAATTTACTCACAAAACGACACCTCTTTCATCAACACAAACTACGAATAGAAACTTAACAAGTAAGCGCCGAGATTAATTGAAGTTGAAATTTTTTTTTATGTCTTAAGCAATGATAACAAACTTGAATAAGTTGTACGAATTACAACTGAGCTTGCTTACTCCGATTTTGTTGATTAGTGCCATCTACTGGAACCTAACCTAAACTTGATAGTCATCTGCTAATGGCTATGAAACATAGATAGCGCTCAAAAATATAATTGACGTTTTGATTCTTTTATTCTAGTAACATCGGTATTTCAATAATATCAAAGTCAACCATTAATGTTTTCCAGTAAAACATCGATGAATATCGAACATCACTAGAAACGGCTCTTAAAAATGCCGCTCACGTGGCGTAAAAAGCGACACTTCCAATGCGTGGATTGTGGCTCGGTTGTCCATGGGTTGCGGTGTTCTCTTACCATGTAGGACAACCACCTGCTCCGTTGTCCCCCATACTATATTTTTTTTCTTCTGACAGTCACAGCAACAAAGACATTGAGTTAACAGTTAACAACTTAACAATTTACCCCAAACTTCCACTAAATTAACTACAATATTTCATCTCTTGTAATAATATTCAAATTGAACAGTAGGTACAGCCTTAGTATTTTTACTAAGTTGATCTGAACTTTGCGCAAACTTAATATTATTTAATGTTCACAGTACAAATATCGTTTCACGCTTAGCCTGAGCTCTGAGCCCTTGGTATATCTTCGGACAAGCTGGTCCAATTTGTGAGGTAGCATATGCTTCAGCGTGGCTCTCGCATAGGTGCGTCAGTATTAAGACACTCACCCGGCTACTGTCAAGCCCTTCCAGAGAACGAATAAATTATAAATTAAATTATAATTGTTCGAACCCGATACCTCTGGCTTCATGGTAGACCTATGAGACAACTAAGCCACAAGACTCTCAAAATTAACTTCACATGCAAGTTGGTGAATATGTAATAAATGATTTGTTCGTTTTAACATGTAACGAGTTCTAGTTTATCGTCCCATATCCAATATTATTAAGCCCCTTAGCTGAGGCCACTCGGAGGGAAATCGTTGCGCTAGGAGCGCCGAACGAAGCGAAGCGAAGATAGGGACGTGTAGCAGTGTGTGGGTGCGCGAGTCGCAGAGGGCGGCAAGGCGCGCCGCTCGCCCTCAGTGTCGCAAAGGCTGCGAGCGTCGAACGCCGCCCGCCCTAGCTTCGCTCGCTACGTTCATCCATTGTTTTCATGCGAGCCGTGACCAGCAATAGCCTAGGTGCGACGAGCATATTGGCGCCTCGCGAAAGTGCCCGCGGTGACGTTTCGCTGCCATTCTTCGACTTGGAGTTCCTGGCCGCAGAGCTTTCTCCACCGCCTCACTCGAGTTTGTAGCTTCTTATCCTCAGCGCCGGCAACACCGATCCTCGAAAGCGTGAAGGAGGAAACTGCTAGTGCTCTTAACGAAAAATTTTGGTCTCGACTTTTCATGTTCACTGCCATTCGACAGGAAGCCGGCTGCGATTCAGGATCACGATTTATAGCTGATCCGAAGCAGCCTTGTGCTGTCACTTCAGGGTGATGCGGCTGCACTTCCGAATGCCCAAGACAAGCGACATGCTCTCGGCGCCGACCACCGTCGCATTTGTCTTGTGCCTTTCGGTATACATGGTGAATGGGCACTCTGTAGCGCCCCGCACGGCGCCCACGGCCGCCACGCCGCTCATGCTGTCGACTGACGGCTCGGCGCGCCAGCCGCTCGAGACCAGTGCGAGAGGACAAGCGGGGAGCGCGGAGCAGGCGCGCTGCGAGCTGCCCGCCCTGCCGCCGGCCGCGCGCCGCTGGGCGCCCAACGAGACGCACGAGTTGCGTTTGCCTCGAGTGGTAACTGTCCCTTGTCTCACTAGTTGCCAGCTTCGGGCTGGACGCGCAGTTGCGTCGTAGGTTAGACGGAAAGTGGCTGCATCCGGGCGTTGTGTTGACAATCACTGATCTCGCATACTGCTGCGCGTAATGCGCCATTTGCGTCTTTAGCGAGCGCAGAAGGACTGAAGCGAACGGGCCGCTATGAACAAGAGCGGTCAAAATGCAGCGAGCGCCGCCTACGCCTGCAAAGGGTGTTTCTGCTTGCGCCTGGGGCTTGTTTATTTTCAATATCAACGGCGCTTAGTGGGCAACTTGTATTACCGATGAAATGCGTAGAGCATGTTGACGGATGCCGAGCTCGCCTTGAGGCTTCGACTTAAGATCATGTCCTGTGTTTGCCGCGGCGGAGGCGTGCGCGGTTGCGGGCGCGGGCGGAGCGGCGGAGCAGTGCACGAAGACGGTAGCCTCCTGGGAGGGCTGCGTGGACGTGCAGAGCGGCGACGACGTCATCGTGCGCATCGCCGACGCCTCCCCCGCTGCGCCCGCGGCATGGGCTGATCCGCCCAGGTCAGTGATGGCTCAGCTGCGCTGAACAGAGTCGTGGCTCGCCTCTCTGAGCAGCCGTGTGTAGGGGGGTGCGTTTTCAGTAGGCGAGAGCGAGCGCCGCAGCCGGCCGTGTACCAGGTCACGCGGCAGGCGCACGAGCGCTGCGACGTCTCCGAAGGCGTGCAGCTGGACGTCGCAGCCCTGCGCGAGCGCGCGGCCCAGCTGATCACGCTGCGCGACAAAGACTTGACCGCTGGAGTCAACCTCCTCCTCGGTAACGCCTAGAGGTTGATAAAGTGGCCCTCGCGCGTCGGCCTCGAGAAGGTCCAAACGCGCGTGGCTTGTGGGACAGAGAGCGGCGATTTAGTCGATTAGTAAAGCAGCCCGTCCACTTGCACAGTCGTGGCCGAGAACTGGGAACCTCGCTGCGTGCGCCTCGCGGTGACCGTCAAGTCGGACAACTGCGGTGCTTCGCAGCTCTGCTCCAGCCACGGGGCCTGCTACACGGACGAAAGCATGGTGAGTGGCCTCGGCGCGGGCGGTCATGTGCCAAGTTGACTTTCAGTCTCGCTTTCGGAGACTGTATGTGTGCTAGGATCGAATTAAGCATGTGCAGCTTGGCGCTAGGATGTGTACGAGTGCCGGTGCTGCGCAGGCTTCGCGGGGCCGCTCTGCGAGCAGAAGGTCGCCTGTGCCACCGCGCCCTGCCTCAACGGCGGCGTCTGCATCGACCACGCACAGCCCCTCGCGGACGCCGGCTTTAGCTGCCTCTGCCCCTACGGTACCCGTGACCTGTGTCTTGGCCTTGCGAGGCGCTCCGTCGATAGCGCCCTATTCACTCAATCGCCCCTGCTGGCGCCCCTCTGCGCCCCGCAGGCTCAAACGCAGGCACGCAACACTGTTTGCATTGACGACGATCGCAGTTACCGTCTGGCGATTAGCCAACAGTTAGAAACGCGTAAGAATCCCTTCGGTCAGCGGAACGACTGCGAAGGACAGCAATAAGTGATAAAAGGAAATTGTAACTTTCAAAAAGATTCGCCTCCCACGCGATGGCCTCCTCGTCAAAGTTTTTAAAGCCGCTTGAAAATAGAGTAGAACCTATTTTCTTTCCATCAGCAGGCCATTAGTACCTACTAGTATCTAGAATAAAGGAAAATAGACATAGAAATAGAAAAAGAAAGGTGGAGCGATGGTTCGGCAGGTTTTACGGGCAGGCTGTGCGAGCTGGAACCGTGCTTCTCCTCGCCGTGCCTGAACGGCGGCTCGTGCGTGAGCCACGCCGCGGACGACTCCACGGCAGTGCGCTGCGTGTGCGCCGCCGCCTGGACGGGCGCGCGGTGCGAGACGCCCTCGGCGGGCCGCGTGTGCGAGAGCCGGCCTTGTCTCAAGGGCATCTGCGTCGAGCAGGCGGACGCCGACGAGAAGCCCGGCTACCGCTGCTTCTGCGAACCTGGTAACAACTAACAGCCACCTCGGACACTTCTCAGGACGCGGAGGCGGTGGTTTCCATACCCATACTATTACTAGGCCACCTCGATCACAGCTGAAACGGAAATCGCCTCGACTGGGCCATTGGGCTCATCCAACCGCGTTTAACGCCTATAACGCCGCGTTACCCTGCGCGGCATACCTAATATTTCTCATTTTTTTTATTTTATCATTATTTCTACCAGGTAGTTGCATTGAGAAGGTGTTCCGTTTGAAATATGTAAAATGTCTGAAAGCTGTTGTTGAAATAGTGGCGTTCCGATGGTAAGAGAGTGGTAGGCGTCGACGTTGGCGGTGAGAGGTGGCGACGGGCCTGTCGCCGCCGGCCGCTCAAAGATTGGTGCGACACAGGTTACACCGGCGAGAGGTGCGAGCTGGAGTACAACGAGTGCGACTCGTCGCCGTGCGCCCACGGCGGCACCTGCACAGACCGCGTGGCCGGTTTCAACTGCGCTTGCGGCCGCGGCTACGGCGGCCCTACTTGCCAGGTCAAGGTGCGCCTTGCGCTGCCGCCATGCTGCGCGGCGGGCGCATGAGTCAACCTCCGCCGCTTGCAGGTGGACCTTTGCCTCCCGCAGCCGTGCGGCGAGCAGCAGGTGTGCGTGGACCGCGGCAACAGCTACTCGTGCGAGTGTCCGCGCGGCTACGTCGGTGCCGAGTGCCACGCCCCCGCCTCCTCGGTAACCTATCGCCCAACTCGAGGCTGTACCTCTGGACTCATTGGAGACGAGGTTTTGTTCGAAGATAGATGTGTTTCGTTGCAGATATGCGACACCAATCCGTGCGCACACGGAGGCTCTTGCTGGAGCGGCGTTGATTCCTTCTACTGCTCTTGCAGGCCGGGCTACACGGGCCGGCTGTGTGAAGGTATTTGCTTGCTTTTTAAGCACTGCTTTTATTTAGCTGGGTGAACCTCTCGAAGTCCCGCCGAGGCCTTCCTTCGCTTAACAAAGCTAATATGTATGCTTGGCATTGTCGAGTTTGTGTATTTGAAACAAAAGGCGTGTTTAGCGGTGCGGAGCGGAGCAGCGCCCTCCAGCCTGTCGGCGGTAGTCAGCTAAACAGTGCACACGTTTCAGAGGACTTCATCGTGGAGCCGGTGATGGAGGGTGACTCGGAGGAGAGAGGCGGGGCCAGGGGTGGCGTGCGCGTGCTGCGCTTGCCGCTGGGCCTCTACCGTGACCGGCTGCACAACGTGCTGATCGCCGCGGGCACGCTGGGCGCCGCCGTCGCCATCGTTGGTGTCGTGGTAACGGCCGATTAATAAATATGCAGCAACGAGGCAGGAGCCAGGCGCAGATCTGACGAGTGCCGCGGCGGTTGCAGGTCACGGCGTGTCATTGCCGCGTCCACAAGCCGTACGCGCGCCTGCTGGCCGCGCTGGCCACAGCTGGCCGCGGGCCGCGGCCGCCGCCGCCGCTGCCGCCCTCGGCGCCGCTCCACGCCACCGATCTCTACTGCACCCTCGACCTCAGTGACAACCAGACCTCGCCCCTCATCCAATAAGATCGGCGCACTGAGGCACCACTCTCTTCTGGCCACGAGACGTCTCTTTCAAAGTTTCAAATTTTACGCGCCCGATGATGTTCGCCGCTCGCACCCCCTTGCTTGCATTGCCACTTCTATGCGAGTGGCAGGCCGCTTAACGAGTTAGATTATCTCGTTGGTAACGGACTGACGGAAGTGTAGTGATCGACTGCTCGGATTCCTTTTCAATAATTCTTAGCTTCGTTTGTGAGGTGGCCCTTAAAGTCTACTTATTTGCAAATTGTTCTTTTTCATTACTAGTCGTATAATAATAAACAATATTGATGTAGCGATCTGGCAATCTGCTTGCTTTACGCTTTTAGCAGCGCCGTTTTAGTGAGACGGCACTGAACTTATTTGGTTCATGTAGGGACCAAAGGGCCAGACACACAAGGGCCACAGTGGGCTGACCTTTGTGAGAGCGTGTCTGTTATTGTTACATTCAATAAAAAGTTAAAAAGTCGTGTTCTCTATGATTGTGAAGCTCTATGCTCCTCGCTTGCCCGGCCTAGGGACGGAAGGGAAGGAAAGGAATAAATGAATGGCCGCCGGTTGTTTTGAAGAAAAACATTTTTATTTTAGATCATAAACTTTGATAAAAATAATTATATTAATAATATTTTTATGACAACTTACAAATATTCATATAAAAGAAAAACGTAACATCTATGTAAAATTAAGTACAATCAAGTTGAACGAAAACGTGCTACCACTTTCGGGACATATAACTAGTGTGACTCCGCGGGATGCTCCCGCGCAGCGCCCCACGCGCCGCACGCCGCCCGCGCCCGTCGGGAGCGGGAAAGGGCGGCGTGGGGCGCGTGGGGCCCGGGACGGGGAGCGCGGAGGGGCGCCCCCTCCCTAGCGACTACTCTAGCATGCAACGCGACTGGTCGGCGCACTCTATTGCTACTGACGTTTGTGACTTATTCGAGATTCAGAATCACGGTCCAAACCGTTGTAAGGTAATAAAACATTAAAGCTGCACAATTTATATAATAAGTACATAAATAAATAATAGACGACACGCGTCGTAACAACGTTAGAGTCCGCTCTGCGAGAAGTAAATGCAGACTTTGAGCAATGCGACGCACTCCACCTCCCGGAGAGACGCGAGCCAGAGCTGGCCCCTAACCTAATCGTACTATCCTACGCGTTAATATGGCAGTCGGCCGAGCCGTCCTTAACATTACATGTCGGCGGCGAGGCCCGCGGCCGAACCTGGTTCTGAGCGTGCAAGAAGTGAATCGGTGGAATCCGCTGAGAACGGGTGGTGAGGGGCGGGCCGTCGAACGGATCGAACGCGGAGCCAGGCGCTGGAGACGCCGAGCCTCTCGCTGCGCCTCTGTAGCGGAGCGAGCGGCTCGCCTAACCTAACGTAAACTTGAGCTAAGTGCATGAATTGAGCGAGCTTACAAGCGAACTTAACCGATAACCTTAAAGAAGTGGATGGCATGTAACTTGACTTAACCTATGCTACGTGACGCTATCTACAACACGTCCGTGACAAGACTCCTGACTCGGTCACCATGGCAAGACATAAAGGTACCTGTTGACGCTAACTAGAACCTAAAGCTAGATGAGACAGCGGAATGGCACACACGTGGAAGCTCGTCCGGCGAGAGGACCGTCGCTGAGCACTTAAAGTAATTTCAATCTGAGATCGTGACTTCCTGCGACAACCTTATCTAAAGGAAGAGCCTGGACTTGGAGTGGAACGAGTACGTTTCCGAGTTGGCCGCAGTCCGCGGTCGGGCGGGCGGGAGCCGGCGCAGCAGATCAGTGCTCGGACGGCAGCTCCACGAAGGTGATGTCGTAGAGGGGCTCGTCCTCGCCGGGCCCCGCCGGCCGCACCTCCAGCAGGAACAGGTCCTCGTTGCAGTAGTACGCCAGCATTTCGTCGTCAATTTTCGCCGTAATCCTACAAGCAAGGCGTTAGTTAGTCGGCGAGCGCTGCTCGGGGCGCGGCTGTTCACGTAAGCGGGGTTAATGAGGCTGACAGTCTTATCAGCAGCGGTCGGAGTTAGAGGGCCGTGGGTGGCTCGCTAGCCTGGGGAGGGATCGGTTCGAGAGAAGCAGTGAGGAGTTAGTGCGGGGCCGCGACGCGGGGCGGCCCAATTCACTTAAACTTTCGGATGCCAATGAAAACAACTTACCCTTTCTTGTTCTTTCGATAAAGATTATTAATTGCCGAACTTGAAATTTTGTACTTATTCTCAATCTGAAAATGAGCAAAAATAAAAACGATTACATTGGGCCTGTGTCTGGGAACCGAGACGTCTCGTCCAGCGCACCGAGCGTCGCTTCGCCAACCGGTCCGCTGCTTGGCGAGAGGCGCGAGAGAGTCGCGGAAGGAGCCGCCGAGCGCGGGGTTAATCACAGCATGCAGTTACGATGGTCGAGTATTAGAGGGTTTAAGCGCCACTCGGTTAGGCCGCGGAGGGCGAGGCGTCTCGATTCGCCGTGGGTTAAGACGAAGGAGCAGCGGGGTTAGCGGGCGGCTCACCGCGTGCAGCAGGCCCTGCGTGCTGGGCGGCACCACGTGCAGCGGCGTGTACACGTTGTCTGCGTCCTGGCGCACGTAGAGCATCACGCGCTCGCTGAGCGGCGGCGGCGAGGCGCGCGCGCGCTTGCCCGCCACACCATCCAGCTCCAACGAGTCCTTACGGTCGCTGTACGGCGACAGCCCGCCCACGTCGGAGCGGTACCTGTTGGCCACACGTGGATGATAGCACCAAGCTCAGCAGAAGAGGTTGCTCAACAGCGAAGGACACTCACGCAGGTGCATCCGGTGGGAAGTGGTTGTGGAACTTGAGCGCTGGGGCCTGTGGCTTAGCCGCGTGCAGGAGGAAGGGCGAGGCGCCCTTGAGGTGTGCCTCGGCCAGGGCCGCCTCGTCGTGGCCGTAGAAGCCTTGAATGTCCATGCCGGCCAGCTTGTCGATGTCCTCCGCCGGGCTAAACAGCACCGGCGGCTTGCAAAGGTCGGCCATCGCGTAGAACTCGCTGCGCTCCGTGACTGGGTGGTAGATCTCGTCTAGCTTCTTGCGGTTCGTCGCCGACATCTTCCTCTTCGCGGCACGCCTCTCCTCGTCGCGCGTCTTCCGCTCCGCGCCCTGCAAGTCGGTGACGTACGCTTGAGCATACCTTTGGCTAGTTAGCGCCTAATGTAATTGGCGACTGTCCTTACAATCTCTCACCTTGTCACAGAAGACCTTGATCTGACAGTAGCCCCTGTGGTAGACCTGTGAATCTCGAGGGTCTTCGAAAGTGTCTATCTGGATGTGCAGCGGCAAACCCTGGAAGGTGAGAACTCTTAGTGAAAGCAGCCACTCACGCCCACCGGAGTGACCAACGCAGGGTTGGCGCAAAGTGGCACATCGTTGAAGATTTCACGCGCGTCCGCCGAGCTATCATATTAGCAAGTACCGTTTTAATAGAGCCACACAAGGGATAATTGTTGTCACTGCTCGTATAAGGAAAATGTGCACGTGGCAAACTCGTAATAAAAACGTATAAGTGCGGCTCGCCGAGGTCAGCCGACTCCCGTTCGGCTCAGCTCGGCGCGTCTAATTCGTGCGGTCGGGAGTGCTCAGGCTCAGCCTTGGAGCTAGCCTTCGACGTCGGCACATGGCGCGGAGTTTCGAGCGCTACAATCGCCATTGGCAGAGTGGCCGCGCCGCGATCCACGTGTGAGCTGTGAGGCTTCTTATCGAGATGTTGCCGCGTACAAACATTTAATTACATTCGTGATAGGGCCAGTGCCCGGCTACTTCCCACGCTAGCGGAAACCGGAAAATTATTTGGCAGCACTAACCTTGACGCCCTTTTGGCTGCTGAAGTCCGTACTCAAGCATTGCACCGCTATGTTTATCTGAAAGGAATAAAGTAGCGTTTAGATGTGTCCCTCGTGTGCTCTAACGGGGCCGGCGAAGCCGTCAAGGCCCGTGGGGGATCGGGGAGAGCTATTTTTATGAAGACGCAACACAAGTATGTAATGGCGCAGGGTTTTTGCGAAGCGGCGGGGGGCGTCCGAGGGCCGCTCATTACGGCGTATGCAAATGAGGCTCGCGCTCGCACCGGACGCCGCGCCCTCATCTGTCGCCAAGCGCCCGTCCAAGCGAAACTGCTGGGCGTTTTCAAGGCATAAGCGCCACGCGCCACTTAGTGTACATGAGCGTCGGCGCTGGGTCGAGCGGCTCTGCCCAAAGCTGGAATGAGGCAGAAGCGACGGGAACACGTCTCGTTGGCCTCGAGCGATTGAAGCTTTTTTGCTCACTCGCTGCCGAGTGCCAACCCCTATACGGTTTCGGGATTTCATTTAATTATCCTTCAATTTTGTAATTAAGAACGTGGCTTGGTTCTTGATGAAGCTAAGGCAGAAACGCAATGCGCGGCTCGGCGCAGTATGGCCTGGCCGTGCACATGTTTTTGCATTCGTATTTCGTTTACCACGCAACAAACAGATCGGACTTTGCGCACCTAGCCTCGGCAGTGGCCTCCCAGTCAATCGCAGCGTCACCTGCAGGAGTGTACGAAAGACTCACCTTGGCGGCGCTCTCCAGAGGGTTCCAGTAGACGGCGATGGCGTTGTGCGCCACCTCTTCGATGCAGCCGGCCAGCCCGATGCTGTTTTTCGTGTCTGCAGCAAAAGCACGCATCAGTCGTCGCCACCCCATCGCTTGTAGCGACGTGAACCCATTTGCTGGCGTGGAGAGTGGCGAATGGCGCACAACTCATTCACTAATCATTCTCGAAGAGGTACAACTTTTTTACATTTTTATGTAGGTACCTATCGCATTTACATAATGTTTTTATCGGAACGCAACTACGTGTATTCATTTATCAGTTGTATAATTAATTGGCAATAAAATATTCATGAGTGATTTGTGGCCTTCCAGAGTAGGTAATAGCTCCGGGAAGCGCCCCCAGAGTAAATACCTCGAGCTGCCTAGGATTGCTTTTATGTGAATAGCCGAGCGTTGGGAAGGCTTTGGTAGAGATCTCGCTCTGCGCGTGGGTAGCGCAGGCTCACTGAGCAACGATCCGCGAGCGGAGGAGTCTGACACGCGATGCAAGAGGAGCCCGGAGTAATCGGAGAAGGCATTGTGCGGAGGCGCCCGCCCCTCCCCCGCCACCCTCCAGGGCCGGAGCCCGGTTCGCTGCACTTTCACATGCCCGCGCACAGGTGTCCGATGTCGCCCTTGAAGCCCCTCCGACTTCGCATACTTTACTATGCATCTCTCGATGTCCGACTCGGTCTGGGCGAGCGCCGCAATGCCCAACCCATCGAAACGTTGATGTCAAATTAAGCTTTACCTGACATTCGAATCTTTTTTTAAGTCTCTCCATCGAGATGTATTTTATGTTAGTTTTTTAACCGTCAATATTACGAGACGCGGCCAAGTAAAAAACAAACGACCGACACCGAGATAGCGCTGGAAACCTTGACATTAAGCTCACCGCCGCGCGCCGCGTCGACGTAGGTATCTACATAATGGCTTCCCTGTTTTTACTCTATTCGAGATAAAATTGATGGATAGCGTTGGCAGCTACATAGACACTTGTCGCCACCAGCTCGGCCTCGCCCGCGCTGCTTCTGTTGGCGGAAGCGGGCGCACGCCACGACCATGAGATGTGGCATGCGCTTTTAGCACGTACTGTCGCTGATGTTCGGGTAGGCCCGGGAGCAGGTTGCTAGCTGTGCCTTGTTGAGACGGAGAACTGAGGGAGATGGCCGTGGCGCCGAGCTGAGCTATTTTTAGGCCTGCGATTGATGGTGCAGCGGGCGCTGTGGGCTAATGCTTATGCTCTAACGACATATAATACCGGGCAGCGGGGTGTTAAGTGCCTAGGGCTGCCACGCACTCCACCGCACTGAAGTCATTGCACTTAGTAGCAGTCGCCAAGATAGGAATAGCCTGCCACAGAAGCAGCCCTAGCGCGGTAATTAGCCCTGCGTGCCGGCGAGGGCGCGGCGCCGCGCACGCAACGAGCGCCATCTTTCTGTGTCGCCTCGAGCACGACTCGCCGCGTTGCTGTCGCGTCGCATCTGCACCTCGACCGGCTACGGCCGTGCGCCAGCCAGCTGGGGCGCTGGCTGGCAGGGAGTGAGCGGAATTCAACTTACCGGCATCTAGTATCCTCTGCTTGACGGAATGCTGCCGCCCGTGCCAGAACTGCCAAGCCTTGATCTCGTCTTCGGGGGATTTCTCTTCTCGGAACATGAGCATCACCACACTCTGCAACAAGACGGTTTCAAAGGATTAACTGGCAGCCATAACTAGGGGTTCTGCTCACAAAACCAAACTCGTTCGAGCCTATGCAGCGAGAACATAATATTATGCAAAGGAGTCGCCTCATGCGCGTCGCGCGGACGCCGAGTACTGCTATTGCGCACTATCTCGCGCATCTTGTCTTGTCCCTTGATTAACTTTACGACAGGACTCGCTGCTACCAACTCTCCTTTCGAGCAAGGTCGATTAGCTCGAGAGAAGGAAGAAAATAGTCGAAGGTATTCTGCCACGCCTCCTCGTACTGCTCGCGCTTCAGGTGGTGTAAGGTGCTCTCGGCTCGATGTAAAATGAAAATGCTAAAAGCGTAGCTAGTAGTTACGCTTATAGTATGCGAAATATGCTGTACGATTTCTATAGACGAGTTAGAAAACGGGGCGAAAAAGCTGCGGCGCGCGCCAGCCTTATAGGGCTCTCGACGAGAAAGCGCCGCTCAACGCGCTCTGCGGCGAACGCGAGCCGGGATGCGTCCTCGCCTGTGCTTGCCATGCGAGGGCCTCGACTCCAAAAACGGATGGACCTCTCCAAATTAAAGGTAAGGCCGACCGTTCTTCCAAAGACATATGCTCCGGCGAGGCCAAGACGTTTCTGCTCTTGTGGAGGCTGTCTCTATTTGTTAGGCGAACGCCTCACTCGCGCGCCTCTCGGCCGGCAACGGACGCGTGCTCCGCCACTCGAGCCGACTGCAGGAGCCGAGCCCGCTGGACGATCTCGATTATCTGATGAGCGCGCTTTCTCTCGGCCGCGCCCGCGCCCGCCTCATGCACCCAAGAACATGCACCTACCTGCACACGTGTACCGGCTCCGGCCGTTCGTTGGTTGACGACTTCGGACAGGCTAATTTATTATTTATTCAGAGCAGATATAATACAATATAATATAACGGAGATAATAACAAGACTTTCACCTTTTAGTGCACAGATTATATTTTGATAACATTTGAACATCCCCATTTTATCAATAATAACAAAACTTTCAAAGTATTACATAAATGATACAGTGGAGAGGCCAAAGAGAACAAATTTAAAAATACCTTTTAAATTCTACATATATAACTAATACAGTATACAGATCTGCCTTAACTATTCTAAATTAACAATTGCAACATCTTTCATGAATTTATAATGCTTGACACCTGGCAGACCATAGCTAACAAGTCAGCTTCCACGAAAGCACCTCTGCACTTCCTGCACACTGAATATTCCGTTCCAAAATGATTTTTGCATAAAGCCAATGTGCATATGAATAACAATTGTCAAAGTGGCTTAAATAACGAGCTAAAAGGCAATGTCAGGACGCGTTAGAACATTAAACTTCCTATTATGATAAGGCAGCTTTTGTTCACATACAGTAGACCTCTTATCAACATTTAATTTACATTCTATGGGAGTTTCATTCAGACATATTCATACAAATCAAACTTTTCCAGTAACTGGTTGATATATTTTTTATATTGTATAGCGGACAACGGAGCAGGTGGGTTTTCTGTATTAAGAGAACTCCACCGCCCATGGGCAACCGCGAAACAGCCCGTGCATTGGTTGTGTTCGCGGGTTTTTACGCCTCCAATATTCTCACTCAGCGTTTCAAGTACAACAAGCATTTCACGTTGAGCATTGCTGTGATCCCGTGGTATCACTTCGGGTGAGCCGGCCCAATAGTGCTTCAGCATGGCACTCCCACGGGTAAGACGGTATTAAACACTCGCTCCGATACCTCTCGCTTCACGGTAGACTAGTTAAACTATGAGACTCTTAAAAAATATTGTTCTTCATCTACAGTAATTATATTGTTACATTTGTGAATGTTTACCCTCCTGCTCAAATAATATCTCACTTGACCTAAATGCCTGTCTTATATTAATTAAATCATTCGGACTTATAATTTGAGAATATTACAAAATCATTATTTTTCTACATAATTATATTATTATTTCTATATAAATATATTATTGTCCTTTTCTTATTATCGCTGTGACTTTTAACACACGCAGTGCTAATTTACACTTGGTAAAAATGTTTCCGCGAGTGACGATTCTTTTAGTATATGAACAGATTTTCTTAACTATAATACTTTATTTGAATTATTAATGGGAAAGCCTTCAGGTAAATGCATAAATATACTGTCTTATAGATTACCATAATGGCAAACTGTTTTTACATCTAGATGAGTGATGTTCTTGCCTTTTTTATTCCATAGCGAACAACGGAGCTGATCGGTCTCCTATTATATGGAAAGAGATCACCGCCGCCCATGGACAACCGCGCCACAGTCTACGTATTGCTTGTGTTGCCGGCTTTTTGGGGCCACTTAAGCGGCACTGTTAAGGGTCTCCGATTTCCTCAATCTTTCTGCGAAACATAATACAAGTACCGCTTCATGCTGAGTATTCTGTCAGCCCGTGGCATCACTTCGGACGAGCTGACTCAATTAGTGCGTCGCACATACTTCAGCATGGTTCTCCCACGGGTTTGTAGATGCACGTTCACTGGACTTCCAAATACACGCAAATGTTGCTAATTTGGTTTCGTACCAAACCATAACATATATGGAGAGTTTTGTATACCTGAGCTATGGATCTGTTCATGAAGTATGCTGCAGTATTGAAACACTGAGAAGCTGAAGCTTCTGCCCAAATCTTGTTATCCATATCTGCTTCTAAAAGTAAACATCCGACTCTTTCCAAAATTGCTTCTTTCGCTGAGGCCATTCTGCTCTGGTGTATAAGGATGAATAATCCCTTTATGCTTCAGAAAATCTTGAAAAACATTGCTACATAACTCAAATGAACGGGTTTCTGTGCGCAATATTTTTATCTAAGCCAATATTCTTTAGTTCGTGTATCTGTCTAAAAAGATTTTCTTGAATGTTTAGTTCCTTCCCAGAAAATTTTACAACTAGACGTACTCGTCAAAAATTCTTCTGATTATTTCATTCCATCGATTAAGCTTTGCTCTCACTCTTATTAATGTCTCTACTGTTTCAATAACCGTGCCATCTGTGCCGTGTTTGTAAATCTGCTGTTGATTATTGTAAGAAGCAGGTCCCATTTAGCATGATTGAGCAGGTAAATCGCTTAATCCGTGATTTATCAGGCACGGGCCTGGTTCAGACAAAACACTATTTCCATTTTTTTGAATTCACTAACTGATCATAGGTTAGCCACAAGACTTGCTACGCATGCATGTGCTTAACTGTGATCTCGTAATTGTATCTCGCCGAGACTTCTATGTCGCCGGAACTTAATACAGGCTTTGTTGTATGCTTTGCTACTGTGATCTCAAATAAAAAGACAATGATCTCAGATGAACAGATGAATCCATCTCATTTGTCAATCGACTTTCGTTCGCAGTCAAATTGTGTGCTGGCTCAAGAATCAACATACTGATCACGCTTCTTAAAGTTACCACTGAGAAAAACAACACTGAATGCATTTGTTTGGTCTTTCTTCTCTATTTTATAATTTTCTAATATAATTTGCAAAAGTTTAGTAGCCGGTAGCCCATCTGTGGTTCCATAGCCTAATAAAAGTCGTTGGTTGGACATTGCGAATAGAATAATTTGTTATTTGCTCATAAAATAGACAATGGCAATAGACTTTCTCCTCTTAGTGCACAGATTATATTTTGATAACATTCTAAGAGTTGCAACGTTTCGTCACTTTTCAACTCAGCTGTGGCAGCCATTATCGTATAGGAGTGTTATCTTAATGAATACGGGAAAGGCTCGACGCCGCGACGCGACGATATCATGTCAATTATTTTGCCTAATTGTTGTGGCAATCTCGAGGCCCAAGGTTCCCCGGCGAGACTGAGCAGCGCGATGTCACGGCTTCGTGGGTAGCGCAAGTAGTGCGTGGCGCGGAGCGTAACCGCGTTACGCGAGCCGCGTCATGCACCCAGCGCCCTCGAGAGCGGCTGCAGGTACTCCGCGGCAAACGCGCCCTCTGGCAGCGCGCCGGCACCGTTTCGGATTATCCGCTTCACTGATAGCGCAAAAGCCATGCCCCCAGAAGCCTTGGCGCCTCGCCTCTTTGCAAATGCTGTCTCAGTCGCGCGTTCATTTCCATCTGAGATCGTCTGATCGTCTGTATTTCTGCCGTACAATGGATATTTGATTATTGCTACTTTGATTCGGAGTAATTCTGTCAATAAGTACAATTGACTGGCGATATTTGCCATTGCCACTGTAATTGCACGCGGTTTATTATGCGGACATTTATAAACACTTAAGCAAGAAAAGACAGAGATGAGCCGAGGGGGCAGGAACAACCCTGCCTGTAGACCGATGAGTTGACAAAAATGACAATATTATAGTATGAAAGGTGACATGAAGTGCCGTAAGAGAACGAGCTCGACCCGTCGGCGTGGAATTAGCAGCCGCAGCCACGCAGCCTAATCCGCTCCGCCGCTGAGAGGAAATGTCAGATCGAGAGAGTCCCCGGAACAATGCGCAAGTGGCGTAACGCCGTCCGCGTCCAGCTTAGCTGTCACTCGGCGATGGAATTAGCCCGAGTGAAAGCCTGTGTAAGTAGATGAGCCCGTCGCGCAGATAAGATTGGAGCACGCGTACCTAATTAATCGAGGTAAGTGCGAGTGTTACGGCTGCTAGCTGAACGCTTTCAGTAGTTACGCGACTATTACCGAATAGAACGTAACGTTTCGAAAGCGATAGTTATTAGTAGCATTGCGCGATCCTGAAATCGAGCGTGGAGCAGTCACGCTCCGCGGAGCGCCTCCGCGCCGCCGCGCTTACAGACGGGAGGCGGGCTCGCCATCTAGCAAAGAATTATCATTTTTCACTTTTGACGTCTCCTGTGAGAACGGCGACCTGGGCCGTCGCGGGAGAAAGGTCCGGCTGAGGAGTCGATGCAAAGCTGGGCCATGAACAAAGCACTATTGGCAGAGCGCGTCTTCGAACGAAACCAAAAGCGCCGACTACAGCCGCTCATTACAATTTCAGCCGGGCACCGACGTTTGGCGCACTTAGCCTGGCGAAGGGAACCGCATTGTGAACGACAACGCTGCAGAGGGGAAGGGCGCCGCGCAAATTGAGCCATCGGCGAGTGATTGATCGCCCAAAAGATTGCCTCGTGCGAAAACATGTCATTTGATTTTTGTATTTCTCCCACCGCTTCGGATTCCGTTCAAATGCGTCCGCTGAGAAATACGCCGCGGCGGAGCCAGGCTAGATGAGGAATCATTCGACTTGACCGTAAAAAGGTAACCGTAAAAGGCTTGTGAAATACTGAAAAAACAAAGAAAAACAATGCAATTTCTCGTTGGCTCCGTTGCTGCTGCCGACGAAACGAATTCGACGATGTGAGGTAAGACAAAACCAGAATGAAGAATAACTGAGGCTTTTCCCATTTTGCATGCTTAGCCACACCGATACCTCGCTTAGCGCGACTGTGGTGCCAGTGAATTCATACCGTGCGCAATAGAATTGCTGTATGTTATTATAATGATAATACCTACACGCAGCAGACGGCAAAGTCGGCCGTTGAGAAGCGGAAATTGGCGCAGAAGTTAACTCGGCTGAAGCGAATGGTGGTAACCCCTGAGCAGAGAGTACACGCGAGGTGATTAATGGCCACGACTTTGCATGATTGATCGCTTCTCTCGGCGTCTCCGCTGGCAACCCTTCGGGCCGCGCAAATGGCTTTTTCGAGAGCGCTTTAAAATTGCATTCGTCATCCCGATTGTAATGCAAATGGCACAGCGTGCGAAATTCTCTTCTCCTAATAGAAAGATGCGAAGGAATCGACTCGAGAGACGGCCCGGCCGTCTGCGTGCAACGAAACCCATTAAACTTCTGCCACGCACACGAAAAAGTTACTAATTATTGACTGAAATGTCCGTTTTTGTTTTATTACTTAAACGCGTCGAGTCACGCAACCCGCTGCCTCGGCTCGTGAGAACTAGCTTTCCGCACACTCGTGGCTTTCCATCGATGGGTCGCCGATAGGTGACGAGGCGCTGCATCACGTAGTCGTCTTCATAATCGGCGCGGCCAGATCGGTCCAGATCCTTGCACTAAGCCGTATTCGATATGCGCACCGCTCAAGCCTTTCACCTCGCAGTTCGGGTTCGCAGTTCCGGACTCTGAGCGAGGTAGCCGTGAAGCAATAGAAGCGGTGCTCATCTCCAAGCGAGTTGATGCGATGTCGGTAGCATCGGTGAGAAGGTATTTCCCCATTTGAACAATAGAGGCTATTATCGAAACAGGATTAACCTGATTGCGGGTGGAATTTCTGCTTGTTTGAGAAATCGAGTTATTGAAAAATGGAAAATTACGCCGCGCCGGCCCACCTGTTGTGTCATTTTCATGGGAAGTGCGATAACAATAAAGGGATTTCCGATTCGCACGCAAACGACGGCTCTGGAAGTGGCGCCTTTGTCTCGGCGCAAGGCCAGCCGCCCGCGACACGCGACTGACGCCGCAGAGCACGCAATCCGCGTCACTTAATTGGGCGTCGCTGAGCAATAGCAGCGACGGTACCGCGGCCAAGTCGAAACACTCGTCACTGCTCGTGGCTTACACATCAGCGCGGTGGGGCCACCTTCAGTGTTTGGAAAAAGTAAAAAGCTGCGGCCATGAAAACGGATAGTGCAAGGTAAACATGAGACCGGGAGCGGGTAACCGATACCGCTGCGGTCGGGCGCAGGTGAGTGAACGCGGCTCGCCGTACGCAGGACGAGCGAACGCGCGTCGCTGGCTTTCTAAGAACCGCGACTGAAAACATCCGGTCTTTGACCGTCAAGGGCGGAGGCTCGGAGCGTGCTTGCCTTCGCCATTCGCGCAGAGGCTAAGTGGCCTCGGTCTGGGGCAAGCTGTGGGAGCTGTGGAGAGCAAGCAAGCGAAGGAGCAGCATACCTTGACCGTCTGGTTCTTGAGCGGCTTGTCTGGGTCGTGCACGTACTCGAGCGTGATGCCGTAAAACTGTCCCTTGTTGATGTAGGTGATGCGGTCGTCCTCCCGCCTCTGCGAGCTGCTGCTCGCCGTCTCTAAGTGGTACTTGAAGCCGTACGGTGAAAACCTGCCAAAAACACGCCATTAACATACCCGTCCAAACTCAATCAGATAAGGTGCATGTCAATTGTCGTCGTATCCCGATGTGCCGGCCAGATAGCGGCCGCACCGCGTGGCGCAACTGCGCGGCGCCATTTAGGGCTTAGCACACCGTGGCGGCAAACCAGGTCTCCTCTCAATATATTTGGAAAAGGCGCCATTTGTAGCGCGCGAGAGTGATCCGTGCAAATAGCGACACCACGCTTGCCACCGAGTGCAGCACTGGAAGGGCGCAGCCGCTGCTCTCAATTGCCGTGCAGTGTTCCTTCTGCAATTGGACGGGACTCGGGAGCAACGACTCATTGCATTGCACGACATTGGCGACGCACCTATTCCCTCGCGAACGTCGCTCGGCCCACGCCCTCGCAGCTGTTATCAGCGGAGCTCGTGATTCAGCCTATTAAATTACGCAACACGATAGAAGCAATAAATTGTCACGAAATACTTAATCCAACTGGCAACTGTCGAGCAGCGGAATGCAGCTGGTGAGGTTGCATCGGGCCTGCGAGCGAGTTGGCGACCGATCCGGAGCGGCCCGTCAAGTCGGCGACATAGCAATTGCGCCCTACTTAGCTGCCTATGTTTCAGCAACACATAACGTCTTGTCTTGGAACGAGCTTGGTCACAAAGTCCAGCGGCGCAAAGCGGAAAAAGCTAGTTCCTGCGAGCACCCGAGAGTCCTTCATGCATAAAGGAAGCGGCGAGGCGCGGAGCTTCCTGAGTGCTCATGTGCGCGTCGGCCGCAGGAGCAAAAGCGCCACAAAAGGGCTCGCTTCTCGCCTCTTCTGCCTCGCAATCCGATGTGGGCTCATTCGGTTTCCAATCGCAGCATCATCAGAGGATTGATTATGTCATTTGTAATGCACAATACAATGAGAGATAAAGTTACGGCTTAAGTTAATATTGGTAATAAATTGTTTATATTATTTAAAGAGTGTAATTAAAATGAAAAGTATCTCAATTTACAGAAGGGTCGCTGTCGGTAGGCAATCGCTCGGCAACTGTGGCCGCGGTGACGTAAGTTGGCGTGCGTGCCGCAGTCCTCGGCCGTTCCTCTCGTTGCCCTCGCTAATTGGTAATTACGGAACGCACACTAATCACTAATCCGGATTTGTCAAAACGCGCAGATGCTGGATTCATCGTTGCATTTATCGAAATATGAAAAATATACTCCGAGTAAAGTGAATTAAGTCCCGGGTTGCAGAGGCTGCCCGCACAGAGGACGGCGAGGAGTCGCTAATTCACCGTGCAGGAAGTCACTCGGAAGGCTCCAAACATTTTGAGACGCTAACGAGCAACGCACACATCACTGGATTGAGTTGCAGGAAGCGGACACCGAAGCGAGCTTGCTGCGCGTACGAGGCAAACACGCCTCGCCGCCAAATGGAAGCGTCAACACGTTGCGCCGCTGTTACCAAACCGAGCCCTCGCAGCCCTGCTTCGTGCTGGGACCGCTTCTCAACCAAGCGAGCGATCGCCACACACAGAGCCGCGAGTGACGCGGAGTAGCAAGGAGAATTAACCAATTTATTAACGTACTAACGATACGAATGCACTAATGTCGTCTATGAGCATGTCCGTGGGCGGGCGGCAGGGACTCGCGTTCTGGGGTGGCTATTTCTCTTCCGGTTGCTCCCTGCAAATCCTTTCACTCTCACGGACATTTATTCAATTGAAATATTAAAAGGGAATACTCACAGAAAATCCACTTATAAAGGAATCCTTGGAAGCATGAAAAAAAAGAGAGCGATAAGCGAGCTTGGCTGAAATGACGCATCGGAAGGAGGCGCGCTCTATACATCGGCCAGCACACTTGCCGATAGCGAGGAAGGAACACATTGATTGCCAATAGCTTCGCCACTGAAGGGCGATAACTTAAGCACTCTTTTCTACCAAAGCCGCACTTACGAAGCGGTCGAGCTGGCTCGGCGTTTTCGAACATCTTGATCAGCTGCCAATTGGCTCAGGAATAAGAAAATCTTTTTGAAAATCCTACAAGTAAGCAAGTCGCTGCTGTCCGTGGCTGGCAGAGGAGAACCACGTCCGCAAAAGAGACAAGAAGCACTTACACTTTAGCGATTTGTATTTTGTCGGCGTCGTTCTGGCGGCCGAAGTCGTGCCAAGGGCGCGTGCGCGGCGCCTGCGCGGGCGAGTGGTGAGCTGCGGGAGTCCCGCGCCCGTCCTCGCCCGAGCCTGGCTGCTGGCATATCACCGTGTACTCGAACGACTGTAACAGACCGCTCATCACTGCGCCTGCCTACGAAAAACGATGCTCACATATCTCACGCCACCTTCAACTTCCCCAAGTCCTAACCGAAAGCTTATACCATTTATGAAATACTGTCACTTAACGTAAATGGAGACGAGGCCGCCGAGCGCGCAGCCGCGGCCGCTCTTCAGTTCCCACTTGCACGAGTAAGCGCACACGTCATTGTCGAATAGCAATTTCGCAGCGGACAGACATATGCGTTGAATTTGGACAATCCGTTTCATTGGAAGATGCTCCTGACGAGTTTAGCATTATGAATGTGTAACAGGTGCCGAACAAAGTTTTCAATCAGCATATAATGCTGTGTACTACCAGGCCTACGTAATGATAAAAGCTACTTCGTCTATTTCAGGATACCGCTATGAGATTGCATATGAGATTTACTCCAGAAGCAATTGCTGCCGATACAAGCTACCTACAATAAAGAAACGTCGATACGCCGTCTTCCATTGTATAACGAGGGAGACGAGTTGGCATGACGATTGTGTAAGTGGCGGACAGAGAGCAAAAGTAATTAAGAAGCGCGCGCTATCAGTAGTTATACCGGTCAGCCAGCCATCGCCCATGGGCTCGACGGCTCTTCTCGAAGCACGACATTGTTTCGCTAGGATAACAACACTCCACTTTTGGCTTTTACTTTTAAATTGTTGCACTCTGTAGTCGGTCTAGATCTAGATCAGAGCAGCCTCTTTGTTTCATAGGCTGCAACGTTCCAAGGCACCAAACAGTAATGGACTCCGATTATCTAATTACTAATGAGTTTCTCGTTACAGGCAATCGTTACATTTAATTGCCTTTCTGCTTTCTTCGCCGAACCGATTAGGCGCCTACATTTGCGGTGGCGAGGGCCATTTCGCCAAGTGCTAATGATTTATGATTTCGATAGAGCAACTGTTTGTCCATCGTCCCGGCTCCGACTAATAGAGAGCCAATCAAAGACATGGACCCTAGGTGTAGCCCACCCTAATTGTGTTTGCTCAAGAACGGGCTCCCACTGTTTGCCTAATACGCGCACGTAACGATATTTGTACTTACATAAAACTAAAATGCGCACTTAGCATAATCAATATTAACTCATTTCCACTTGTCCGGTGCACGCAATGCGGCCGCCGAGAGGCTTCCTGCTCAGCGGTCGCCATCGGCCAAGGAGCGCATGCGCGGCTTCTAGTCCAAGCTAGCGCCGAGCAGTTGGGAGTCTCGTGCGCAAGGCTCCGGAGCCGGGACGTAGCTCACACTAATTGGACCAAAAAGGCCGGAGAAAGTTGCCCAGTGGCGTGTATCGCGGAGTGAATCGCGCGGGGTGTATGTGTTGGGCGCGCCTAACATGGGAGGAAATGGGCCGCGCGCGCCCGCGCCCGCGTCTTCTGGCACCGACCTGCTGCACGGCCGTGTGGTCTCTCGGGGTGACGGCGTCAGCCCCAATGCCGCTGTCCGGGGAGGGCAGGTCGACGGCAAGGCCAGCGGCGGCGATCACGCTCTTGCTGTGGTAGCGCGGCGCCGCGTAGCGCTCGCCGAACGCCGCGGACGGCGGCTCCGTGTCGCCGTAGGGGGGCGCTGCTCTCTGCTGGTAGCCGTCGCCCACGAAGTACTCTCTGTAGTAGGGCTCGCCCGAAAAGGCGGCCTGCCGCGGGTACTGGTCCCCGTAAGGCGTGGGGCTGGGGGTACCCGGCGGGGCAAACATCTGGGCGGCGTACATGGCCGCGTCGGGCAGCAGCGAGCCGGCGGAGGAGGCGCGCGACGGCGCCGGGGACGGCGAGCCTGCCTCCTCGAGCGGCACCTGCGGACACACGCGCCTGTTACACGCGCTCTCCCACGACAACTGTCCGCTGCGAAGCGGCGACGCGTGCATGCCGCGCGAGGCTCGGCTCGGTCACAGCACTGGTGCCTCTGCGCGGTCACTAGCAAAGGAGCCGGGGCGCGGGCGCGGGCGGGCGCGGTGGGAGCGCGGCGAGCGCGCGGCGCGCATGGTACGAGGCGGCGGTCGAGCGCGGGAGCCGGCGAGCGAGTACGGTATCTCTGTACCCATGGCTTATAAAGCTAGCGATTCAGAAATGTAAAAAAATCGTGCCCACAAGTCACGATATGACGCTTGGTCTACTTGTCGCTGACGTGATCTTAAG
>DWCF01000740.1:0-39270 GCA_018230265.1 Delias oraia | reverse complement strand
TGGCCAGCCCATTGCCACTTCAACTTACTAATACAGCGGGCAATGTCGGTTACTTTGGTTCGGCTGCGGATAACCTCCTTTCTGATTTTATCTCGCAGCAAGAATCCGAGCATTGCCCTCTTCATAGGTTGCTGAGTGACTCTGAGCTTCTCCATTAGACCCATCGTCATATAATATGTCGTCTATATTATTATTTTAGATTTTTTATTGTATAGCGGAGAACCGCGCCATTATCCACGCATTGGTTGTGTTGCCGGGTTTTACGCTACTTGAGTGGCATTTTTAAGGGCCTCTGATATCCTCACTCACTCTGCGAAACACAGTACAATTACCGTTTCACGAATGAGAAATATTCAATTAACAACTCCAAAGTTTACTGGAGACCTATTAAATTATACCGTGTTGTCCGTGATTGTGCCTCATTGCCGTACTTAAATATATTACTTCAGTCATGGGTACTGGGTTCGAACCCCCGTCTGAATAAAAATTTATCATTTATTGGGTTTTTGCAAGGGCTTAATAGTTGCGAATCGAGGATCACTACTGTCTTCCAAGTAGGAGATCCATGTTGACGCACTAATTGAGTCTATTCTTCCAAAATGATACAACAGGCTCAGAGAATAGCAGCTTTAAACAGTAATTTAACTGTGTATCTCGTGAGTGACCATAACGGAGAGCAGTGAAATAAACCCGCTAAACCGGCCTAAAAAGCCGGCAACACAACCTATTCGCGGATTGTTGCAGGATTGTCCATGGCTGTAATCTCTTACCTTTGAAGATACTCGCCTACTCCACTCCCCGCTATATAATTAAATAAAAATTAAACTTAAAAATGGCTACAAATAAATATCAAACTATTTGCGATACTATAAATTGCAAAATAGAGTTTAGTTTTGTATACACAACGCATCATCTCGTCCGGTATTCAAGGCTCGTAAAACATTAGGTATGGCTCGGCCGACGGAAACAAAGTGAGCCTTTATTTTTAGTGAACAAGAATCCGTTGGCTATGTGTATGCAACTCAGCAAAGGGACACGAACTGATGTGGTGATTACATCCTTTGTGTCTATGAATGTCTATGAACTGAGATTCGTCTTGATACGCTAAAATTCAGATGTGGTCGCTTCAATGGGCGGCCTCCTAAGAAATGCTAATATCTGAGCCTGTTTCGTTGCTTGAAAAACTTAACCGTGACGTGACTTCGCGATGACAAATACAATTGTTTTTCGTGGAATTTTACCATTGTATCACGTCTATTGAGTTAATAAATCGTTCAGAGCTTCTGTTTAGTAAATAAAGGCATTGCAATCAAATAGCATTACCGTTGAATTATATTAAGGTCCATTCATGGTCTTATAAGATGTTCAACGATTCTGAGTGGACTCAAATTATTATTAATATGAACGTATGCTTTGATAAGCTATTACTTACACAAGCACCGCGAAACTGAAGGCACAATCCAATGTATGGAAACGAGTTTTCAATGAAAACCGATGCGTACCTGTTCGGAAAAGGGAATTTTGAAATCTAGAATTTATTAAAATTTGGTTCATTTTTTGGTTAAGCAATTGTACGCAGAGAGCTGGTTTTTCATTTCCACATCTTTTTTCTAATTACTATTTTATATTCTAAAAATTGCAACTAACTGTATGAATTTGAATGTTTTAACCCTTACTCTTTAACTTGTTAGATGCTTGAATCAGTAAAATCGTCAAAATTATTGAATCAATTTTTTTTTATGGCAAACGAACATGGGCGGTGGCCATGGACAACCACGCCATAGTCCGCGCGATGGTTGTGTTGCTGGCTTTTAACGCCACTTTAGCAGCATTATAAAGGGCCTCCGATATTCTAACTCACTCAGCTTCTACACAGTAGAAGCACTGTTTCAAGTAAAACTACCATTTCGCCTTGAGTATTCTGTGAGCCCGTGTTACTTTGGACGAGCCGCCCCAATTAACGCGTCAGTATATGCTTCAGCTTGGTACTCCCACGGGTGCGACAGTATTAAGACACTCGTCCGGCCACTATCAAGTCCTTCCAGAGAAATAAATCAAATTATAATTTCACGCCTATCACCAACCGCGTGACAGTCCTCGCATTGGTTGTGCTGCAGACTTTTTACGCCAATTAAGCGGCATTTTGAAGAGCCTCCGATGTCCTCACTGTCTGCGAACATATTACAAATACCGTTTCACGCTGAGTATTCTGTAATTTGTATGTGTTCGCTTTGTTTATTAAATAAAATCGACTAGTTATCAATTTTAATATGTTTTTGAAGACTTTAGAATTCCCTTTAGCTAGCTTCATTCTTTTTTTATTGAAGAATTTGAATGGAACAGTGGGTGCGCAGTGCGCTATCAAAGAAATCGCGCGCAACGATTCAAACACGATAACCGAGCGTAGGACATCTTGATATTTTCCTTTCAGAAGCTCGTAAATTACCCCGCGGCCACTGCTTTGGCCTCTCAGCTATTAGACACAGGCTGTTTTAAATAATTATACACTTAGAATACATATATAAATCGTCTATACTATGATATACCAAATTAAACAAGTATGGAAATATTTTAGAACCTTTGTTTTCGAAATATATTATTTTTATTTCTTTCATGTTTAAAATATTAATTATATAACAAGAATTATTGATAGTGGCTGGAATAGAATCTTAACAATGTCTTAATCGTCGGAGAGCCAAGCTGAAGCATATGATGGCGTATTACTATGGCCGGCACAGACTGGCAGTCAAACTGTGTTTCGTTGAGTGATACCTAAGTGCCGTAAAACTATACTGATCGAACGGCATAAAAAGCCTGCAATAACGAAAGCGCGGATTGTGGCACAGTTGTCCATGGGCGGCGCCCGTGTTCTCTTGCCATAAAAAAAATTGATTCAATAATTTTGACGATTTTAATGATTCAAGCATCTAACAAGTTAAAGAGTAAGGGTTAAAACATTCAAATTCATACAGTTAGTTGCAATTTTTAGAATATAAAATAGTAATTAGAAAAAAGATGTGGAAATGAAAAACCAGCTCTCTGAAAAACTAAACTGATATATAAACTATCTTAATAACCTTTCCAAAATATATTACATTAACCAGTATTATCAGTAGTCGTTTAAAATGTTTTATATGCAAAATCACCTGCAAATAAATCATTGTTCAGAAAGAATGCGGCCTACAGAAATAATAGATGAGCGCTCTTGATTAAAAATAAAGATAACATAAATAATGAATGAAGAAAAGAGTCAAATTAGTACGAGTTGAATGAACTAAGTATCAATTAAGCATCTCATTTGAATAAATAAAAACCATTGTATAGAACTAACATTTTTGTGGGTGTATAACTATTTTAAATTACGCCATTCGCAGTGTAATGTGCTACATTATGTAAAACTATGTTTATTTAGAACGACAATTACCTTAAATGTTGCCACTTCTGTTTTATACTAGACCACTTGCTTTATACCTCATATAAATTGTCTCTAAATTCAAGAATTTGTCGTTCCATCCATATAATCTCGAAGATTGTGCCACATTTTTAAAGCATTTTGTGCCGCATACAACAACTCTGTGGAATCAGCTGCTTTCCAATAAGACTCGGAGACCTTTAAAGAGCGTACTTATCCTCTGAAGAACGGCAACGTATCCGTGGCTCTGCTGTGTTTACAGCTAGGTGACCATAGACAGTAGACCACTTAAGGCTTTCGTTCGCTTGCCTCGTAATTTTGTATTTTTTTTAAAGGCCACACTCCATGTGTTTATCACATAGTTGACAATCTAATCTAAATTATTAATACTACTGTGTATTGAAAACAAATAATTTAGTAACGGTTATTCATTGATAAATAAACCATAATAATACAAATCAAATTCATTTTAAATTAGATTCCTGTGGATCTTCTTTATTTAGTATGTATGTCGTTATATAATAATTGTAGTGCTTAAATTAAAACATAATCAGATTAAAGGACTTTTAAAGTTGAATTATAGTATGAAAATATTTTTTTTTAATTTATTTCCTTAAAATTGTTAAAAGTAAAATATTGGGAGTGTCTTGCTGAATCATATGCCACATTTATTGGGCCGGCTCGTCCGCAGTGATACCACGGGCTCACAGAATGCTCAGTGTGAAACGGTATTTGTACTGTGTTCGCAGAGTGAATGAGGAAATTGGCTTAAAAAGCCGGCAACACAAACGTTGACCATGGGAGGCGGTGTTCTCTTACCATATAGGAGACCCACCTGCTCCATTGTTCGCTATACTCAATTTTTTTTAAAAAAATACGTCTTAAATCGTTGTCAATTAACGCTGATTAAAACCCATTGTGGTTAAGCCGTTACGGTTAAAAACAAAAACGTCACATACTAATATTTGTACGATCGCATCTGCATACACAAACATTGCTTTAGAATGAATTTAATGAAGCATCATATGTCAACAGGTAAAATAAACTCACTGTGAAATATTTGAAAACACTGCTGTGATAAGTGGCTTTCTTTTATATTTTTCTATGGTATTTGCGTTGTGGGTGGACCAACACAACTTTCTGAGAGGTTTTCCCAATATCAATCATGTTCAATCTTATTCACTCGTCTTGAGTAAATTAAGTCATGTTTGCTTAAGGAAATTTAAAGATTTAATTATTCATTATTAACTATTCATTTATTTTTCACCGGAATTCTTTGAAATGCCTTACAAAGTCCTAATACAACACACTAAACGACAACACACAAACGTTGTACCACAAATTTTATTAATATAGTATTTTCTAAGATAAAAAAAGCTTTTACAGAGATAATTTAATTAAAATTTAAATTAATTATTTCGTTTAACTAAAACAACACTTATTGTGATTTATCTAAGCGTGTTCATTTTTTGTGTATGTCGTAGTTAGTGCTGCCCAAATGCAAGACTTAGCTTGGTCTTGGTCTTGCGCCAATACACCTGGTCTTGGTATTGCGCTGCCAGTCTTGCAAATCTTGAATTTACCAATTAGACTATTGATATACCTATAAGAATAAGAACATTTTGAGCTTGAATTAGTATAGCCATAGTAAAAACCAACCAGATTTATAAAATTCTAAAGATTTAATGAAAAACTCCACAAATCTTCTTGCTCAAGTCTTACACGGTCAGTCTTGGTTTTGATCTTGCATTTGGGCAAAACTAGTCGTAGTGCATTATTAAGTAAATTTTAGGATGTTTTTTGCATCCTAGGTTACATTGTTGGCGTTTTAGTAAGAATCTCTTACTATTAGAAAAATGTAAAATGACATGTTCACAGGAAGTAGTGTATCTTTCCAAATCCATCAATTACTTTCAGAGCCAACTCAATCCATCCTCTTTATAATATTAGTATATAAAACAAAATTTTGGACAAAATATTTCTCAACCACCGGAGCCATTCTGAAGCATATGTGGACGCACTATTTGGGCCGGCTGGTCCGAAGTGATACCACGGACTCACAGAATACTCATCATGCAGTTGAGTGAGTAAGGATAACGGAGGCCCTTAAAAAATACCGCTTAAGTGGCGTAAAAATTCGGGAACAGAACCAATGCGCGAACTGTGGCGTGGTTGTTAATGGGCGGTGTTGTTCTCTTTCCTTATAGGAGACCCACCTGATCCGTTGTCCGCTTTATTATAAATATATAATATATTTATATATATATCTGAAGTTTTTATTACAAAAGCGATCGTCACTCTACTGGCCAAGGGCCACACTTGACAATAAGGAAGTACTGTTTCAAAAGCCTTTGCACACTTATCCATACTAATCTTATAAATGCGAAAATGTGTGTTTGTACGTGTGTTACTTCTCTACGCTTAAACCACTAACCGGTACATGAAGTTTGCATGGGAGACTTTATCATCAGTTCGTCAATCGTCAGAAAACGTCATTAATATAAAACGAATTTGTACACAAAGTCAGATATTGATTTTGTTTACAGATCTAGTTGAATTAATATTAAACTTACATTGCCGCGGGCCACAGTTTAAAGACCACGGCTTTATAAGTTTACTCTATCAATAAAGGATATTATACCTTTTATCAAGAAAAATGTCTGTAAAGCAACACAAGCGAAGTAGATAAAAACATGTTATTAAAATTTCGAATTAAGTTCTAACAGAAATATTTAATTCTCTATGACAGTGGAGTAAACCAGTTTGGAGGCTGTATCTAATGATCTAATCTCTACATCTAAGCTGGTTCTAGTGATACACAAGTAAGTTATGACCGCAGATTAAACATTACTTAATTGAATCAGTGCTGTGATTTGGTCTTTTTGAGTCATATGATATTAACCCCGTGTAAGTCGCACTATTGCAATAGTTGGATTTTTATACAATAATTGTGTTCAAAGTGAAAACTTGGCGAGATAAATCTTAATCTTGGATATCAAAGCTTAAATGCTGAACAAAGTTTTACCACGTAAATGTTTTAACCAAGTAAAGGAGAAATTTTATTATCTAAATATATTTGTTGCTATTACAGCAATAATCGACAAAGTTATATATTTTGTTTCAAAATTCATATGTTTATTATTTAGCGTTGGTTTTTAGTTATATTTTATTGGTAGCCTCGTAGCTTAATGGTTTCAAAAGTGTACCATGAAGCAGGAGGTATCGAGTTAGAACCCCGATCCGATAAATTATAAATTATAATTTATTCGATCTCTGGAAGGGCTTGACAGTGGCCGGGTGAGAGTCTTAATACTGTCGCTCCATATCCATGTCGATACCACGGTCTCACAGAATACTCAGCGTGAAACGATACTTGTACTGTGTTTCGCAGAGTAAGTGAGGATAGTAAAAGTGCCGTAAGTAGTGTAAACACCCGGCAACACAACCAATGAACGGACTGTAGCGCGGTTAGTCATAGGCGGTGGTGTTCTCGTGCCATATAAAAGAACCACCTCCTCCGTTGTCCATCATAGAATAAAAAAAAATACGTAACTTATAAAGAATAAAAAATCTTGCTATAAATACATTAAAAACCATATGTAGTCACTATTACCTTCATATTCACATTCGTCAGTAAAACTAACGGCCTATTTTCTACTACGCTGAAGTAAGCGATCATATCACAACGAATCCAGTATTCTATCGGTAGTTATCTTACATCGGATAAATCAGATAAATGTAACACTTTTGATCGAAGACCCAGCGTCTGATATTGAGATAGTCCAGTATGTCCAGGGAAAAGCATTCAATTGTCTACACTTATTCTATCTAAGTTTCCATCAAACTCTTTCCAAGATATAATTGCGTATTTATTTTGATCGATCACCTCTTACGGCTTTTTACACTACATTTTTTTATTAAATAGTGATAAACTGTCATCCCTCATGACGGTGACAGACCGTCGATCAACTATACTACAACTGCGTCGGTTGTGTTGCCATAGTTGTACGCCGCTTAACTGATATAACATCTTAGTAACTAAGCTTACTCATTCAGCGAAAATCAGTATAAGTACTGTTTTTAGTAAGTAAAGTCTGAAACTCTACAATCACTAAGAAGTAATAGTACAAGTAATATTACACGCTGTTATTCTGTGAGCCCGTAAAATCAGTTCGGACGAGCCAGCCACACTATTACGTCAGCATATGCCTCATCATGGTTCTCCCACGGATAATTCAATGTAAACGCATAAGCTCTTTCAAAGGCTGAATACAATTTACAAAATAAATAATAAATTCTATTCATAAAAGCGCGGGGATCGAACCTGTTACTTCACGGTAGCTTGAAGACCTTTTAGAATTAACGTTCAATAATATGAGTTCTATAAAAAATTATTAGAAAGTGCTTACAAACATTGTAAAAAAAATAGAATGTATCAAAAAATTTGTCACGCATTTAGCAGACATGTTTCATCACGAAAAATTCCCAACAGAATCCTGTAATGGCTGTCATTTAAGCAAATTGTTGCTAATAAAGTCAAAGGCGTTGGGTTTTTATTGCCACACCGTTAGCTAGACAAGATTTAAGGGTTGACAAAGAGTTGCAAAATGTAAACAAAGGATGGGGTACCGTTATGTGCAAAAGGGACATATTGCCTCAAAAAAAAACAATAGGAGAATTGCGAAAAAACAAAACAACCATTACACCATTTGAAACAGACAAAACAAATATTTAACAGTTTCTGTTAAGTTGAGTTACACAAATAACATTGTTCTTGACATTTTTAATTTTTTTTATTTCTTCGAATCTACATGTGTGCCAATGTGTCACCGACCTTCAAAGAAATCTAAAACACTGTTATTATTACAGCAATTAAATTCAAATATTTTTCGTGAAAACTATATCTTCACCCATGAGAGAAACACGCTGAAGCATATGCTATAATTCACTAATCGTCCGAAGAGATACCACGGACTCATGGAATACTCTGCGTGAAATGGTAATTGTACTTGGAACGTGCTTCTACTGTGTTTCGCTGAGTGAGTGAGGATATCGGAGGCCTTTAAAAATTCCATTTAAAAGCGTAAAAAGCTGGCAACACAACCAAAGGGTCGACTGTTAAGCGATTGTCCATGGGCGGTGGTGTTCTTTTATACCAACACATAAAATTGATGCTTTAAAACAAATTTTATAAAGCAACAGTAATGAAACACATACACAGTAATTATCAACTTTATTTTTCTATAATATCTTTATTATTAAATAAAATAAAGCCATAGTTAAAAACGCCAATGCTTTATTGATTTTGATGGTATTTCGTATAGAGGTAAACTTTTTTAGATTACCATATATGCTTTTACTCGACTATACAACAAAATTGGAGGGATATGTATTTTGTTATAGTACAGCGGACAACCGAGTAAGTGGGTCTCTTATAAATGGTAAGAGTACTCCGTCGCTTACGCAGTACTTTTAAGGGCTTCTGATATATTCACTCACTCTGCGAAACACTACACGTACCGTTTTACGCTTAGTATTCTGTGAGCCCGTGGTATCACTTCGGACAAGCCGGCTCAATTTGTGCGCCAGCATATACTTCAGCATGGCTCTCCCACGGGTGTTAAGTTATGTCCCAGTGTGTTCTAAGGAAATTTCAATGACAGCAACTATCAAAACTTATATTCAACGGTCAAATCTAAGTAGATAAAAAAATATAGTTTGTATGTGAATTGTGTGTGTAGATTGTATTAAAACTCACAATATGGCTGAAGGTCATTCTTATTTTCATTGATCGAGGTATGCTCTATACTCTATAGTAGGCAGTTTAGAAATTTATTACCGCAATTAAAAATACATCATTAATACAGGTTATGAAAATACAAATGGGCGTCTGAATGATATTATTTGTATCTAGAAATAATTATTCATACGGAGTTTTATGACTTCTGTCAATTTGCTTTTACGACCGGACCATTATGTTTTAATAAAATATTTTATTAATTTGCTGAGGCTTTACGATGGCACACTAATTATTTTTTACACTTTCAACATTCTTCCATAGTTTATGGTATTTTGATATAAGATTCTCTTCTCAATTATAATAAAATATTTTTATAACACGTGATGTATGTAAGTAATAAATTCCTTAATTATTCAGTTTCGTTCAGTAATTTAACCATTTTAGAATCGTAACTTATAAAATAGCATTGTTTAACTCAAACACAAAGAAAAGAGGTGTTATTGTCTAGTGAAGGATTATATATATTATATCTGTGTCAGTGTTTAAATTTATAGAGTGGTTTTGAAAATTTCCGTTTTGAGTTTAGAATATCAAAGTTTGTTTTTAAGTTATGAACCTCTAAATAAAGTAATAATATAAGGAGAGTTCTTTTAACGATATCCAAGGGACCTGCCGTTTTCATCGTTATATAGAGAGAAGCCAATTTTTTTAAATATAGTAAATATATTTAAATAAGATACTACTCTTGACAGTATATATTTTTTATAAACACTATTTTCACCCGTGGGAGAGCCATGCTGATGCTGACGCACAATTTGGGCCGGCTCGTCCGAAGTGATACCACGGGCTCACAGAATATTCAGCGTGAAACGGTACTTGTATGGTGTTTCGCAGAGTGAGTGAGGGTATTAGACGCCCTTAAAAGTGCCGTTTAGGCGCCGTAAAAAGCCGCCAACACAACCAATGCGTGGACTGTGGCGCGGTTATTCATGGGCGGCGGTGTTCTCTTACCATATAAGAGACTCACCAGCTCCGTTGTCTGCTATACTATAAAAAAAATATATTCTTATATTCAATGTTATGTTAAACTACAATAATAAAGTTACTGTATTGTAAAATATATATACAGATGCATGTATACAGATACAGCCATGTGTACCCTCATTTTAGTGAAAAAAGTTCTTTAATGTGGTTTGTCTTTTTTCGCCTTCCATAGCTATCATATAATATAACCTTATCTTCTAAAGTTTAATCGCTCAAGCATGACAATAAACTCTGTTGTCCTGAACATTATCATTTTAGAGACTGAACGATGAGAGAATAAATAAATACATTGTTCTTATGGCAGACCAAACATCGGTGTCAATATCAATTATTTTACCGGAGAGAACCGTTAAGAGATTCGACTATATTATTTAGCTTTCAAAGGCATCATAATACCCGTTGGAAACTTTTGTTCCGCTCCAAATCTGTATAATATGAAATATTTAACGAAATCTTGAACATCATATCATAAAACGTTTCCCCCCAAAACTAATGATCTCCCACGCCGCAACCATCAATACCAACAATGGTAAGGACTATAAAATCCAGTTGTTAATTGTTCTCAAAGCTCTGAGAGTGCTCCATTTAAACAACGTTTTATGCATGACAACAGAATTTACTTTTGTTAAGGTATTGTCGAGCGAGTACGTGTTGCACGGGACCGTTGTGACAAGCAAATATGGGCATATAGGGCTGGCAGTTATAAGGATTTATTCATGGTATATAGAAATTTTCAAGAGGCTCAATCAAATTGACAGCATATGTGTAATCGACGCGGCACGCGGTGAAGTTAGCAAACAATACACTCATTGAAGTACAATTATTATTAATAAAGTCAGCAAAATCAATAAATATATCTTTACTTATAGTATCTTGTTCAACAGTGCAGTATAATAAATTTGATGTAATTTAAAAAATCTAAATTGATCTATGTTAATTCTTCCTAAACAGAACTGCGCCAGTAGAAATGTATATTCTGCTATTGATTGAAGTTTGTTCAGATAAACAGACTTGTTTAGGAACTTCATAAACTTTTAAAGCTTTATATAATTTTCTTTGATATACATTTAAATGGTTATTTTTTTATAGCATCAACCTATATCAGGCACCCGCGTTTTGCTGGTGTTTCAGAATTTTTACACCGTTCGAGCGGTATAATTTCACCGGCCTCTGATTTGTTTCAATCAGCGAGGCACAGTACAAGTACTTAATCATGCTGGTGTTCTGTGAGCTCGTGGTTTCAATTTGAACGAGCTGACGCAATTAGTGCGATAGCATGGCTCTGCTATCGGTATTGCAATCCGTAATATATATATCCCAATAATTATTTGTACTAGCCCTGTTCGGCGCAAGCGCATGCCAATGTTGTACTGAACTCTCACACTTTCTCTAATCAAAGTGACACGACAAAATATTACACAGCGCGATTCCTTGAACAATGTGACCAATTGGCTATAACATTTTATGATCTTCTTACACTTAACATACATAAATCGTTTGACTTCGAATGAATTTGTATAAATTGCCTTGAATTTAACCTTTTTACTTTTAAAAATAATATTCACTTTAAATTACAATAACCCGTTTGAAGGATTCCTACAAATATGTTTTCAGTACAAATAGACAATTTAATGAGTATTCAGAGTCAGCCTTCTTCCCAGGCGTACTAACATTGTGATGATAATATATTGGTGTTCTGAGAAACATTGTGAATATCAATACAACGCTCATTCGAGCGTAAATATATATATTCTTGACTTTTAATACCAAGAATCTGTCTAAGGGATAAATTCATACTTGATTTTCAAATAGTTTTACCAATCGGATTTAAAAACTATAATACCTCAAAGATCATTTAAAATTAACAAAATTGACAGATCCAACAATACTACCTTTTTTATTTATTTATAAATAAATTCCTTTATAATATTCTCTTATGATAAATCGGTTAAAAATCTAATGTCCTAACCTTATTAGGAAGTTTAATATCAAAAATTGTAAATATTTTATACGACAGAGATTAAAGAAATCTCGCGCATTAAATGCATACTTAAGAGAGATGGCCTATGCCTCTATCGTCTATGGGTTTGACTGTAAACCGGTCTTCACCTATAATTATTTAGAATCGTTGCATTACGCAAGAAATGTCGGGATGTTATAGATTTCTATTCAATTTCAATTACCATTTTCGTTTCAGCTGCCGTCAACTTTATTACCTTTCAATGTTTGATTGTATCTATAAAAAGAAAATTGATTACTTGTTAGACTACATAAACGACTTCTGGATCTGTCTTGTTGTCCAACCCGGCTAATTCAAATGCAATTATCATATAGAAACACGTTATTTCTACAGGATATCAACTAAGATTTAACATTAACTCATTCTACGTAATATTTTAATAGAACTACGCAACCAATCATCAATCTAGACGACACATGATCGAACATAATTATAGCCGGATAAAATGTATTCGTAATCATGAGACTTAGCCAAGTGAATCTCTCCTAGAGGTTGCTGGGAAGACCACCGGCGCTGTGTCCGACCGACGCATAATTACCGCGTACCCACACAACAACAGGAACGAGGTATTTTATATTAGCTGTAACCTTTTTAGTGTGAAACTCTATGGTTTCGTGAATGACAACAGTTGGCGGGAATTCATTTCAGAACAAAAGATTGTTTAATGTTCCACGTACTTTATGATATCATTATTAGTTTGTGGTATTTCACACAACTAACCAGAGACTATAGGTGTAATATAAAATCTTAATACGACTCTTTTCATCTGTATTTATGTATCTTTACTACCAGAGGTCAGCGGTGGTCAATAAAAAGTATCAAACATTACAAGAATGTCATAAATTTGGAACTAACCACATTTGAAATATTTTGTTTTATGTTTTAAGTAATTATTAATTTATTACTATTTAATGCCACTTTTAGTCGGTTTATTTTGTATTACAATCAATACGCGGACTGTGTCGCGGTTGTCCATGGGCGGCGGTTATCATATAGGAAGTTTGGGTTTACCACCTGCTCCGTTGTCTGCTATACCACAAAAAATGGGGTTTCTAGATTTTAAAATGAATAATATTTAAAATATATCTCAATCAATGTTTTTTTATTAATTTTACAATAAGATAAGCAGCCCTTCAATCCGACGCGGTATCTCTTAAGCGCTTCAATCGATTCCAAAGATTAAAGCGATTATTTTTAATTATTTATAACTTATTCTCAAACAGCTGGATATATTAATTGATTCTGGCAGATGAGAATGCATTAAATAATAATTTAATTTGTAGATAGTAAGTAGTACCTACCGGAAAGCTTTGAGTGTTAAATTGAGCTTGCATGGTTTAACTTTTAGCTTAGTTTAAGGCTATACAATTTACTTTATAAATATTTAAATATAGTTCCGCTGTATAATAATTTTATTTCAGTTTTGAAATATAATTATCACATTACTACAGATCAGTAAAGAGTTCTAAAACCACAACAAACAAAACACAGAATGCTCACCGCGAAACGGTAGTTGTACTGTGTTTCGCTGAGTGAGTGAGGACATCGGATGTCCTTGAAATTATATCGCTTAAGTGATGAAAAAAGTCGGCAACATAATCAAAGCGCGGATTATTGCGCGCTTATCCATGGGCGGCGATGTTTTCTTACCATATATAAAAAAGCCTAAAATGTCGTATTAAATATGAGCATACATAAAGGAGTCAACAAAATTAAAAAGCAGCAGAAAAAACGCAAATCACTTCTCCTACACATTGTCTATACTTGTAGATCACTGTCAGATAAACTAAAAAAACGATTTATTCGCATAACTCAAATTTGTTCGCATAGAAAAATGGCCTCTATATTTGTTCAACGAAATATCAAATTGTCGTGAGAATATGAGTTGGGCGTGTGATGAGATCTTGGCCAGTCACGCGAGCCGGTACAAGCTTCGTACCTAGTGTTTTAGAGACCTTTAGCTATTGTTCTTAAACCGCCTGATACAAGATTGACAAATGCACGACCGTTTTATTTGAATTTTCAATACGTCTTCTAGTTATTTAATTATTTTAGCCTTATTTGACATTTTTATGGTATATCGTTCAACGAAGGCAGACGGGTTTTCTCCATGGTAAGAGACCGCGACACAATCTGCGCTTTAGTTGTGTTGTCGGCTTTATACAGCACTTGAGCAGTATAATTTCAAGCATCTCCGATATCCTCACTCACACAGCGAAACACAGTACTGTTTCTTGCTCAGTATTCGGTGAGCTGATGGTATTACTTCGGGTGCACCGGCTGTACTAGTGCGTCAGCATGTTTTAACATATCTCTCCCACGAGTAAGACAGTGTTAGAACAATCGCCTGGCCACTTTCAATCCTTTCAAAAGACTGCATAAATTATATTTTATTGTTTTTCGGATCGGGGAGCGAACCCTTTTAATAATTAATTTTTCTTTATATAATTTGAAAGTAAATTATAAATATACTATAGACGGTATAAAACACTAAGTAATATTACAAAGTGTATATGAATTTTGTTGATGGAAAGCCAGTTCCTGAAACAAAAGCGTCGGATGATGCTAAATAATAAAGCAGCTCAAATCGTCAAGCTAAATCATTTGAAACGAGCGGAGGTCACGAAGCACTCCCGAATGACAATATTTATGGCGACAAAAAGTTTTGCCAGATTAAGTTTACAAAGCAACAAACTTTTTACCGGCATTGTTGTTGGAATTTTTCGATTGAGCCGTTTCTTTCGGTCAAGTGTAATGAAATACAGATTTGCATTTCGTTTGTGAGTCATTCTACATGTTACAAACACATATTACAGGATATATTTTTTTTTTGAGTAATATAGTAAGAGACCATCGCTGCTCATGGATAACCGTGCAATCCACGTTTTGTTTGTGCTGTAGCGTCTTACACCCTTAACAGCAAAATACAGTACAAGATCTGAACCACGCTGTTATTGTATGACCCCGTGATCAGAGTTATTGCTTCAACGTGGCTCTCCCACCAGTAGGCTGTGTTAAGACATACGGTCGTCTAATGTCAAGGTACTCTAAAATCTTAATACAATTTGCAAATTCAGATCGGGGATCGAACCCGATATCTTTACCATCATGGTAGCTTACAAGACCGCTATGCCACATGTCTATTGGGTATATAATTACGTTTTCGGTTTCGGTTATTTATTTAAAAACGAACTGATACCTCGGCCTCACAGAATACTCAGCGTGAAACGGTACATGTACTGCGTTTCGCACAGTAAGTGAGGATATCGGAGGCCCTTAAAAGTGTCGCTTAAAAGCAGGTATCGGAGAATCCGGGAACAGAACCAATGCGCGGACTGTGACGCGCTTGTTCATGGGTGGAGATGATCTCTTACCATATAGGAGACTCACCGCTGTCCGCTATAGAATAAAAAAAATATATTTGATACTTCTTATTAATTATACTAGATGTAAACACATTTAAGTTGTTAATAAAAAAGTGAGTTAGAACAAACATTGCCAAAGTTTGCTTTAAAATACCTCTCGACATAAATAAAGTACCACCGTATCGCACCTTCAGCGTTCTTAAGTACATTAGAACATTACAGGGAAAAGTTCATCGTAATAAATCCCCGTGGAGCCTCCGTGTTTCGACTACAAACGACTACGAATCCTTATCAGTATCCAGTATGTACCGCGGTAAAATATTTTTATGGCGTTTTGGAGGCGGCTTCCGTGTCTTTCATACTGTCCCAGTGGATTCAGTTACATTTTTCTATAACAAGACCGCTATAAAGCAGCTTACGAAAACATTATGTCACTATCTTGATAAACGTCCCATAATGGCCCCGTGCTTTGACATAATGCGAGGCGACAGCCATAAATACTAGAACGAAATGCGCGCGTACACAAAACTAACTTTCGAATCATAAAACTTACTCCAATTGATTTCATGCTATAAACACACAATGTAAGCGATAGTTTAATATAGATTGTAATCGCTTTCGTCTATAATTTCGAGAGGCATACCGGAGTTATAATAAATCGGTGTTCATTACGAAAATCGCCGTAAAATATCTCTCGGCGATGCCACGACGCCACGGCGCAAGGATTCTCTCTACCTGTGTGGGTGACCGTGAACAGGTACTAGTGTGTAAACAAATAACGAAATCGACTGTTTTACCGGCCAAGGCCGTTTCACCCAAGCTCATCCGCGCCCGGTGTCCTCTTGTACCTTTTTTAACCCTTATTTAATGTGATGGCCGAGTATTTGGGCGATCAGTTTGTATAAGCAATCAATTTTATTCATTTAGAACAAGTTCATCTATAAATAAACGATTGAACGTTTTGAACAACTTGATTTATGTTATGGGTTTATTTTTTTATGAAAATCAAACTAGATAAGCCCTATCTAGGATAAGCGCTTTGCCAATGGGTGGGCAAGGATGGGTTGCTAGCCTTTTAGAGATAGTAGCTATCATTCTTTAAAGTCGAAGTTTGAAAATATCACTACAAATTCTTACAATTAAACAGATAACTAAGAGCTAAATTGATAAATGATCAATTTACTTATATAGAAAATTTAATTTTAGTACCTACTTTATAAGAATATTAAAATACGATTTCCTTCCGTGGCTAAGCGGTGGGTCTAATAAAAGAAATTGTATTCAAAATATGCATTGGTGATTGGATGCGGGGATTAATTATATAATAAAACCTTTTTAAGCGGACTTTTTAAAGACTCAAAATGAGTTTATCATTTCTATACATTTATTGCTTTGTTTCATTATATTTTTCAAATTTCACTAATAACAGAATACTGAAAATAAGTACAGTCTAGATAATTGATAGTTAAAATTCGCACTCCAACATGTTACTTATCTGCTCATAGACCGTTCTTAAAGATTTTTTAATAACTAAAAATATGAATCATTTATATAACAAAGATAGGAAGTATTTTCTATGAATTCTGTCTTCAATGTGTTTATACGACTATGTATTTTGGTCAAAGTGAAGTGATTATGCATCGAATAATTCCCATCAATGCGATATTAAAAAAGGCTTCGTGTAAACGATATGTATTCGAATGGAACCACAATCGATTTCGTGATGAATGAAGGGACGGAAGTACGCTGCCGAGATCAATTCAAGGTCACAGGGCTAGCTTGCACGACTATCAATGTCAGAACATTAAAAATCCCATGGGTTTTAATTCTTCGGTAGAAGTATACAGTATGATTTTAGTTGCATTGAAGATCATAGAATACCAGTGTGAAGGAGTACTTGCACTGATTCGCTAAATGAGTCAGGACATCGGAGGCCCTTAAAATTACTCCGGCGTCAAAAGCCAGCACTATAACTCTTGCAGTTAGGTGCGGTTGAGCATGGGCGGCCGTGATTAAAATAAAAATACCAGCATGAAACAGTACTCATACTATTTCTTGGATGTAAGTATTATATTATTATTATTTAGTAAGTTGAAGTGGTAATGGGCGGGCTACATCGCTCGACGAACCGAAAACCGGTGGGGAAGAAAGGTTCTCGAGTGGCGACCACGTACCGGGAAACGCAGAGAGGGACGTCCCGCCACGCGATGGAAAGACGATCTCGTGAAGGCCGCAGACAACCACTGGATCCAGATCGCTCAAGATCGTAATAGGTGGGCGTCTTTGGGCCTATGTCCAGCAGTGGACTTGATAGGCTGATGATGTATTATATTATGATATGGATGTATTGAACCGCTTGAGCGACGATAAATACAACGTAACCATAACGTGGACTATGGCGTTGTTTCCTATGGGCGATACTGATCTTTTACCATCAAAAAAAGAAAAGCTCTAGAGGCATAAAAACATATTGTGAAATTCTATATTAGCGAATGTGGTTGACATAATATCTCAGTATTAATTCATTACGAATTTTCTTTACCTTTCATTACTAATTCGTTTATAAAAAATAATTTAATTCAAACTTAAACAACTAGTTTTATAATTCAAATATATTTTTAAATTATATTGATGAGGATCAAACCCAGGACTCATGCGAAAACGAATCCAATTTGGTAGTTGTAAAAAAAAACCATTATTATGCTTCATTCTGTATTCAACTAGCAGCCATTTTTATCTTCCGCATGTCTCGAACTTTGAACCATCGCAATTACTCTTCGCATACATTAATTTATTTCGACTCAAGACATCACATATATTTTAGAGTACTTACTACAAATATTTTAATATGGAATTCATTAAAGTAAATAGCTTTCTTTAGACAGAGTAGTCTTTTTAACTTGAGGAAATAAAATATTGTATAGGTTTGCTAGTGATACTTAGATATGCATAAAAAACTATTTACAATTGCATTTATTTTCTAAATTTGTTTATTAGTATTAAAAACAAGCAACTATACAAATCTGTTCTCTAGTTATATATTTATAAACATTTATTGTATGAAATATTTTTAAAATAAGCATTGGAGGTCTGTCTAAAGGTCAGTGTAATTTCTGCTTGAAAATCTGTCTGAAATGTTGGCTTTTCCCATTCATAATACTATAAACTAATTTTTTTACCAATATTAAAAATCTATATATCAAATAGGACCGAACACATAACCACTTATGAACGCCTTAAAAACTAAAGTAAACCTATACGAACGAGAAGTATATTCTCAGAATCTCAGGTGGGGTTATTATTTTTGTAATGTGGTTAAATTAACTGAAGCTAGTAACTTCCAAATGCCATGCGTCAGTCTAAGAACTCTTGTACATCTCTTTATCATCTTATAAGACTTTATTAATAATCTTTATTAATAAACGAACAGGCTCACCTGAAATAAGCGGTCCCGCGGGTGCGTTGCAGGCCTTTAAGTGATAGGCTCGCCCTTTTTGAAGGCCTCCAAGTCATATTTGAGTCTCTTTTTACTTCTTTTGGTACGGCTTAGTACAGTTATGTGAACTAGATTGTGGTTCTAAAAATGAGGTTATCTCTCAACATCTTAGCTCATCTCAAACGTCTTAAAATAATAAGCGGCCAGCCCTGATGCGAGGCACGCTCAGCTCGCATCTGTGACAAATCACAGCGAGAGACATTCGTTCTGCTTTCTTCCCACAATCGTCTCGATTTACTTAATTATAACCGCCCGGTCTGTGAACCAAACTACTCTAAATTTTCCAATATGTTCCATGTTTTATAATTAATTATAATTTTAAATTATAATAATTTAATTTCTAAGCTGCGTTTGGTCGTTGAAAGGGCTTGATTGGCCGGGTGGGTATCATAATACTAAACACTACATACTCCGTGGGAGAGACGCAATAATTGAGACGGTTCGTCCGCAGTAATATAACGTGCTCTGAGAATATCAGTGTAAAAAGTACGTGTATTTTGTATCGTTTAGCGAGTGAGAATAACGAAGGGTCCTGTAGTTATACAACTTAAGCGTAAAAAGCCGACAACACAACCAAAGTGCAGATTATGGCACGGTTTTCCGTACTATATTAAAAAATATTCATAATTATTTAAAAAAAGAGATCATATTGATCTTTTCACACGAAGTATTCATTCATTCTCGATTTCTATTTAATTTATAGTAATGCTTTCTGTCGCTTAAGAGGCAAAAAATAATTCTTATACAAATTAATATTAATTATATGTACTTACACGCATTATATGGCAGATATATTAAATAAATTCATATACGTCTCGTATATAAAACTATACTAAATAATTTAGCTTTAAAACTAATCTATAAAATCTCTGAGAAATAGCAAATATCTTTCAAAACCGTTTGAAAGTAATATAAGCTTATTCTTCTTCCTATTTTTTGGCTTCTGTGTTAGAGTTGAGGAGAGGTACAAATTATAACTATGAACCAACATTTCAACCAAAGACAAACATATAAAGAACATAATATAAGTATGTATAGATAACGGAAGGATTTATGAATAATAGAAAAATAAGAATGAATATAAATACAATAAAATATAATAAAAATACATAAAATATATTCTTCATATGTAAAATTTTAACAAAAATATAGTTTCCTTTTTTATATATAAAATCCATATAAACACTTTAAATATCCGTGATCTTTCAACAGCGATACGAAACTGAACGAAAGTGAAACTTTTCACATGCCTATCTTCAAGCCTTGACAAAAGGTTGCCGTTACACAAATATATTCTCTATGCAGGCACTACATTTTCCTATCATCCTACGGGGCGCACAATTTATTTTATTATATCTGTATTTATTTTTAAATTCAAAATTAAGAGTTCAATGTCAACATTCAATCATTAAAGAAAGGTTAAGTAGAAAAATAAATATTTCTAAATTTATATGTTTCCGCGCTTGGTGCTGTCATTGTCTATGAACGTGTGTCATATTGTTTTATTTGCTGAGCTAAAATAGTAGCGAATTAGCTGAAACAAACCTATGTAATATTAAAATTATTGAAAAAATAATTTGTAAAAGAATAAACTTTAAGATCGTTTCTATGTTCACTGGTTTGTATTAATTTTATTTGGTGTTAGCCAGTTGTGCAAGATATTTCAATAATTTAATAAGAAATAAAAAAATTTGTTTTTGTTGTTCGTAGGTACCTATATAAGATATTATAAATATTTAAATTAGAGAAACGTTAATAAGTATAAAATTTAATGTTTGCGGCTAAAAGTTTAACTTAAATATTAAATTTATTTATAAAATTATATGTTTATAACAGCTTTAAGTAAATAAATTATTTATAAACTTAGAACTTATTATACTACAGCTACAGCATGAATATTTTACACAACATTATCTATACACACTGTATGTCTGGGAATTTTAAATACACATTAACAACACGTTTATAATACCAAATCAGAACCTTTCCTCAAATTATACAGAACGTTCCAAATTACACGAATCATCTTTGTGCATCGCGAGCTTAGAAACAAAAAACTTGTTATAAATAACAAGACGGTAGCGCTGCTATTGGGGTGTATGTAAATCGATCCGTGTCACGCAACTCCGCACACGGTAGCTGAGATATTGCATTTTACTAATTTTATATTTATACATATTCACATACACGGGACACAATAACAACAGACTATAACGTATAATAGACGAACGAAAATATGCTTTAGAAGACTGAAGAAGATTGTTGTCGTTCCACAACTGAGCGTTTTTAAGGTAACATGTGCCGCGCACTACCACTGTGTGGAAACTTAGGGACCAATACGACTTTGGGACCTTCCAAAATGGAACGTAACTATCCCTAAAAGGCCGACAACATTCCCGCACCGCTGTCCGCTGTAGGACCGCTGCGCAAACGAGCCTTCTGCGCGTTTTTTTATTCTATAGCGGACAACGGATCAGGTGGGTCTCCTTTATGGTAAGAAAACACCACCACCCATGGACAACCGCAAAGCAGACCGCGCATTGGTTGTGTTTCCGGATTTTTACACCGCTTAAGCGGCATTTTAAAATTTCGATATCTTCACTCTGCAAAACACAGTACAATGTACTATTTCACACTGAGTATTCTGTAAGCCTTTGTTTTCATTAAAAAAGATAACAGGTATGTAGAAAGAGGTCTAATATGTTTACTATTACGTCACGGAATAAAATCATGACAACCATAAACGAAAATTATCAAGCATTTATAATTGATCATCGCGATAAGAACAATCAGAATGAATGGAGTCGAAAGACCACAACTCTACTCTCCACCACTTATCGAAACGGTCCAATTTCAAAGCAACAAGGTTTTGCTTTCAATTGCGCGCTCATCTGTTTACTCAGCGATGCGACATTCACGAGAGACAACGGTAAAATCTGACTATTGACACATAAATTGTAACAATGAACAAAGCGAGCGCTCGCAAAAAGTTATAGTACGTCAATTACAGAATTACCAACGCCAATATCGCTGTCTCAATGGAAGGTACGGCGCAGGCCGCTTATGAGGACACAATTACACGCCATTATGTTCACCGGGACCTTTTACGGGCTAACCAGCCTCCTGACTCCAAGACATAGGATGCCGCAGACGATGCGGCGTGTTGCGTACCGAGCGACACAGCATTACGTCCACTACGGCCTATTGTACGTCACTCAGACAGATTTCATGGCGACAAATGGCCTCCGATCTGAAATACACGACACAAGCGAATTAAATTAACTATCACAATTTACCGGCAGCCTACAAACTACTTCGATGTCCACGAATTCTTCTCGTTTGTTGGAAATCCCGCAGTGCGACCCGCGGCGTTTTTAATTTTACATAGCTTCTTAATGTTTCGACTAGTGTGGTTGGGAATTATAAATGTTGAAAATGGCGCCGCCCGAAGCGAATGTGTTGTTCTGTATATTCTTTACGATTAACGTTTTTTATTACACACATCTTACAATTTTTGAAAAATTTATATAATTATAAACAACAGTAACTACTTGACTCAATCAATTTCCGATTAGTTTCTTCTCGCTATAACGCGACTCAAATTATTTTTATTGTTATAATTTATTGTTTACAATAAAGCTAAATTGTTTCTTATGATTATTCGAAATTGTTTGCCTGGACAAATACAAGTATATATATATATATTTTTTTATATTAAATCGGTGGCAAACGAGGCTTAACTAGGGCAAGCGGTCCTCCGCCCATGGAAACCCCTAGCCCTTCAGAGCCGCGGATGCCTTGCCGACCTTTAAGGAATGTGTACGCTCTTTTGTTTATAACTCATAATGGAAAATATAAAGTCTTTATTTAGTGTAGGTAACCCATCATCCCCATACTGAATGAATTCAATTAAGATAACAATAGCACTGTTCTTTCGGAATGTAGTAAGAAGTATCTCTAGTAAGAAGTAACGGTAGTCCAAGAACTTCCAAAACCAAGTCCAAACAATAAGATTTAAATATAAATTAAATATGTTTTTAACTACATTTTTTTGTTTGTGCCTATTGCTAGCCCCGTGGTTTTTTGACAGACAAATAATCAAATAATTTATACAAATCTTTCCTAAATATATTTGACTTTATTAATGTTTTATCATTATTTTTTATTTTATACTGGACAAGAGAGCAGGTGGGTCTCTGGATAAGGTTGCTATGATAAGAAAACACCACCGCCCATGAAAAACCGCGCCACAGTCCGAGCATTGGTTGTATTGGCAGCTTTTTACGCCTCTTAAGCGACACTTTTGTGTGGTCTCCAATATCCTCACTCACTCTGCAAAACACAATACAAGTACCATTTCACGCTGAGTATTCTTTGAGCCCATGGTATCACTTTGGACGAGCCCAATTAGTGCATTAGCATATGCTTTAGCATGGCATGAAAGACTATATAACAGAAGGTCCTTTTTATAGCAGCGGATACCTTAAAACGAATTGGTAATTGTACTGTGTTGCACTGAGTGATATCGAAGGCCTTTAAAAAGAGCCGCTAAAGTTACGTAAACAGCCGGCAACACAACCAATACGCGGAATGTGGCGCGGTTGTCCATCAGCCGCCGCTCCGATAACACCGCCGTGTTATCTTACCATATAGGAGACCCACCTGCTCTGTTGTCCGCTATACTATAAAAACAAATATTGATATCCTACTAAGTTTACCGGTAGATGACTCGAAGGTACTTTTTCTGAGTTACTTGTAAACTAAACTTACGTAACTTTAAGTGAAAGAAATTTTAGTGTCATTCATTATAAACAAAGATACTACTTTAGAGTAGTTAGTATTTTAGGATACTAGTGCACATACATACATAAGTAATATTTACATCATAACCATAAACGGAACACCCATACGAATAATTCCAGCAAAGCCTACATAGTGATTTATTAAGGCCATTTAAGTGTGTGGTTTATAATAAGCTGAGCGACAAATAAAGGCGAAAAAAGGACAAACCAACTCGCATACAATGCCCATTGAAGGCAGGCGCTCCGCTGAAGATGACTTAAAGTTAGACCGGACACAGTCGCTACTCGGTTGATCAAAACTCATAACGGAACCAGCGATTTGCGAGCCAAAGTGCGAGCAAGTGCGTAGCATACAGCCTCCAATTCTCCTCACACAACTGCGGGATTAGGGCACAATTTATACGTCTGGCTTTTTCAAATTAGACGCTTGGCGAGCTTAATTCTGAGGCACTATGCACCACCACTTGTCGTTAGCCTTAACTACGCCCGGTACAATGGGCATCTAAGCCTTTCTGAGCCCGTAAGTAGAAAGTTTTATTAGAGGGAATTTTAAATTATACTTAACCTCTGTACGCTTTTATAAGCACTATTGTATTGCCTTTCGAAATATGGTTCAGATAAGGTTTTATTGTTAGAAATGTTTAAAATTAAAATTTAGAACGCCTTATCTATACCTAACCGTTGTCGGGAATGAGGATATTAATATGTTTAGTGAAGCTTTATATCCGGTCCTCTACCGAACTAAACATAAACCCTCGAGCCCGTATGAAATCAGTTTCGTTGATAGTTTAGAGTTGTCTGTGGGTTTGTGGTGCGCGAAGTAAAACAAGGACTTTAACAGAACTTAGTTATTAGCGCTCTAATTTTAAATTAAGCGATAAGTTCTTTAACACAATTTCAATTATAAAAATCCTGCCACAGCCGATAAATGAGACACTCAGACTGTCTCAAGTACCTTGCTATCTGTAAAGTCAATATTCTAATAAGAAAATAGTGCAGATATCTTAAAGATAAAGCAGGCGTAACATATATTAAAAGACTGATAACCTCTCTCTGAACCATGTAATTATTGGGGTACTGTTTGCCAAGACGACGGCATTATGTACGTCGTGCACACGATAATAGACCCTAGATGCTGTAAATTAAGGGAGAATTGGCTGTGAACGGTCAAGGCCACAACGTCAAGTGTGCTGGCAAGATGCTCGCGACGCTATGAATCGGTCTATAATTAAGAAATAAGGTTTTTTAGCCAACTTTTTACAAAGCTCGATGCGCAGAGCTATTAGCCCGCCTTGAAAATTGAATGTTTGCTTTATAGTGATTAGTAATTAAGTTCATGTTTTTAACATCGGATGGATCGTGACCGCTAATGCCACACAAGTTAATATTGTAAGGTAAATATTAATTAAAGTTTCATCGTGTTTAGCGGATGACTTCCCACTGATTTCCTATCAATGACGAGACAACATTTTCAAGGCAGCTTGGGGACTTGACTCTTAGTGGAATTGCTGGAGTGTTATTTATTAATAATCATAACGGTTTTTTATTTTCCGCTATAGAATATCTATAGCGGACAATGGAGCAGGTGGATCTCCTATATGGTAGGAGAACACCGCCGCCCATGAACAACTGCGCCACAGTTCAAGCATTGTGTTGCCGGCTTTTAACGACACGTAAGCAGCTCTTTTAAGGGCCTCTGATATCCTCACTCACTCTGCGAAATACAGTACAAGAACCGTTTCACGCTGAGTATTCTGAAAGCCCGTGGTATCACTTCGGACGATCCTGCCCAATTAGTGCGACAGCATATGCTTCAGCATGGCTCTTCCATTGATAATGAATCATATTTGTTGAAATCATAGTTGTTGCTAGACTAATATACACCGTCATAGCGCCTGAATGATAAAGCAAACTTTTCTTTATCTTTTACCCCTATGATAAGTTTTAATAGTTGTTTAATAGTTGTAATAGTTAAGCTAACAGATGCAATATATTAACGTAATTGTTACATATAAAAGGCTTACTAACTGATAACAGATAAAGACTAAAATTTTAATTTTTCCTAGGCAACCTTTCAAAGTCTAAGATTATGTAAGGCTACAGAGCAACTTATGAAAGTATTACTATCTAAAGACTAATCATGAACACGCCCAATCTATGAAGAACAGTAAAAAAAGCAGCTAGGTTACATTTTTATGACATATATATAAATAATTGATACAATAATATCTAGACGCATATATTAATCCAAGCAACTGTAACATTAAAAAACTCATCAATACATAAGGCAAAAGATTTGAAATAATTTTGAATTTCATCATAGAACATTCAGGAAGAATACAAAGTTTCGTCATTATCACCTCGACGTTTGTCGTTCCACAACTGAGCCTGTTGAATCAGCTGCCAGCAGACTACAGATTGGGTACCTTCAAGAAAAGAGCGTACATGTCCTTTAAAAGCCGGCAACGCACCACGTCCTTGGGTGGAGGGTTGCTTACTTTAGGTGAGCGTTCTGTTCGTTGGCCACCATGTCCATAAAAATACAATAACAAATTAGAACATTTGGAATAATGTAAAATGAAGATGTAAATCGATGTAAACCTACGCATCAAGCATTCAAAATCAATGTAAACTTACGCGCAGCAGACACAATTATAATAAACACGTGAAATGAAACGTGAATTACGTCGTTGCCAATATTCAATCAATTAGCCATAACCGAGCCGATCGTCATCGTGCATAAATTCAATTAGAGCCAAGCGTCCAGCCGTGCCCAATGGCTACAGAGACAACTTTATGGAATAATTGAATGCCCCGCAGGGATCAAACCTTTCCCAAATACCTCATTAATACCATCCTAACCGATATTGATGTTTAACCTTATGTTTTGCCGCAAACGGGCCTGCGATTACGGGACTCTCGGCCTTCGACTGATTGGATCAGCTACGTTTCTTTATTTATTTACATGATTCAGAATATCTAAAGCTAAATGGGTTACAATCACCCGTGGGAGAGCCATGCTGAAGCATATGCGGATGCACTAATTGGGCCGGCTCGTCCGAAGTAATACCACGGGCTCACAGAATACTCAGCTTGAAACGGTACTTTTACTGTGTTTCGCAAAGTGAGAGGATATTGGAGGACCTTAAAAATGCGCTTAAGGCGTAAAAGGCAGACAACACAACCAATGCGCGGACTATGGCGCGGTTGTTCATAGGCGGCGGTGTTCTCTTATCATATAGGAGACCCACCTACTCCGTTGTCCGCTATACAATTAAAAAAAATATTAGATGAGATAATATTACTTTGCCTGGTTTTGGAATATATACTGGATATTTATGAGACATCATTCACATGTTGACAATTCCATCGCATATGTCAGACGCTGTCAGATGCAGTGGCATTTTAAGAAATATATATCGAATGACACTTAATAAATTTTACAACTTGGAATTAATTTTTCTTGTCACTCAACGAGTTTTATAAATATTATTAAATTAAAAGTTTAATTCGTCTAATGATTTCCAATACAAGTCGTTAAGATTTATTTGTATAAATTAAAAATTTGGGCGTGGTTTTGATAAATTACCGCCATCTTGATTTTAACATGCGTCATTTGTTAGTTCTTATACTTAGTTCAATAATATTGTGTTAATAGTTGATTAATTTGTACACGATTTAACAATTATTGAAGTTTACTTAATGCCAAATCCACAAGACATTAATACGTTCGATTTTTCACAAACAATGGATTTAAAACAATATAAAAACTTTTTAAAATATATGTTTTGGAAATACCTCTGCAGACAGCTAACTCCACAGAGTGGTGCACGCCACAGAATAAAACCATAGAGGTGATACGATGAAACTTAATACGTGATAAGGTGAAACTTTTTATTCTGCTTTGATGTTCGATGAGGAAATTTAAGTACAGTTATTAATCCAAACAACTTCACAGAACATACCGTAATAAGTACCATAGAAAAAAGTACCTATACCCATTTAATGTAGGTATTTGTTTTACGTTACAATAGTAAATTTTTAATAAATACTGTTAAAATATTATCTCTATGTTTTATATCAAATCTCGTATCCATTTTCAGTTTACAAGTCACAAAACACAACATAATGAAAAAATAACTTGACACATCTCAATTGACAGATACAATTTACGCAACCCTGAATTCCTTTCTCATACAAACTCCAACAAGATTACTTACTTGACAATCTCAGGCACAACATCATCTGTCGTTCTCTAGCAACGTTTATTTATTTATGGAGATTATTATCGTGCAAATAATTCACTAAGTTTTCAATTGTATAATGTCGGCTACCACCAGCCGCTCTGGGCAGGAAGATAATCTTCGCAACTGTTATTAAATAGAGGGCTGTCAGAGCAGACCTCTCAGGGTCTGAAGTTGATTATTTCTTAAGTAAACACTCGGTTATGATTTTCATTCTAATTTGTACTCTTTCTGAGTACTCGGGCGCGTTTTATTTCAAGATGGTTATTGTAAACTATTCCTTTGTTCAAAAAGTATTGATATGATTAGTAAAAAATAAAGTTAAAAGTTGTACAAATTAAGAAGATAATTTTGTCATCTCACTTATTCGATTAACGGTTATAATTATTATTAGAATTGGTCAGATAGTAATAAATATTGTGTGGGTGTCATCTGTCAAGTTATGATCCTAATTTTGGCGAAGTATACTATATTGTTCATTCTTTTCTGTATAATCATGTAATTGGCAAGAATTTTTTGTTAAATAACGCTCCACAGCATAGTTTTTACAATTCCTTGACTATCTATGCATCTCAGTATAGGTTTTTTATTTATTTAATTGTATATGACTTATACTATTAATATGACTTTGACTTATAAATTGACTATTAGTTTTCATTTATAATAATAACAAAAAACAATTCTCTTTATAAAATAACAATGCCCAAACAAATTTATAAACATGACTGAGTTATACCTTACTATAAATTTGTGTAGTGTAAGAAATAAACATTTCATCTAAATAAGACATACGCATGACATCTTATCATGGACTCTTATCAGTAGACAGATTAGATAAATATCTTTTGTTTATTTTACAAAAAATTACAGATGTACATTATTGTTTATATGAGTGTAAAAAAAACGTCTCAATTAAACTTTTCTTAATTATTTTATTTTATGTAAGGGGTGGTGTTGTTGCCGGACCAGAATAGTACCACTCCCAGTCTTCCTAATGGGATGTCGTAAGAGGCGACCAAAGGACACTTCACCGGAAGGTGGGCAGCAGCGCCCTTTCGAGTACTGCTGATGTTCTGAGATCACCAACCCGCCTGCCAAGCGTGATGATTAAGCCATAATAACCCCCCATAAGTTAGGGGAGGCCTATGTCCAGCAGTGGACTTGAATAGGCTGATGATGATGATGATGTAAAGAGCCATTATCATTTTTAATGTCGAGTCTTTGCAGTTCATCTTTTAATGTAGTGCGAGGAGAATTAATACCACTTTTTTAAGGCTAACAATATTCGATTACACATAATGATACACAAAAATAGCTACGTTATTAAAATCAGCACATTCAACTTTAATAACTAACGAGAAACACTCCACCGAGAAGTTTTGTAAAGCACGATGTAAATGGATTATTATTTATTATCCATTCGTCCTCACATACAAGAGCACGGCAGTGTGTTAGAGTGAAGAAACGTCTAGAAAAACGCTCTCTGACCGATGTCTCTGTCACTTTTGACGTTTCTGGACTCTCTCGATACACCAAGGCGCCGTCATATGTATTTATTTAAATGTTCTTATAAAAATTGTTAATTGGTTTATTGCGGTTTAATTTCAGAAAGTAAGACGTCGTTCCTGATTTAATTTAGAATTTAAATTGTAAACAGTTTTTATTTACTTGTAAAGATGCTCAGGTCTAATAAAACCTCATATGTATATATGACCCAAATATTAGGAATTCTAATGCAATTAGTAATAGCGGAAACACACAGGCTCTAGTTAAGCCACGTCAGCCAAGTATCGCACGAGTAGCACGAGTGATGAGAAAATAAAACAGACAGGAAGGTAGCAATTGAATGATGCATTGAAATTCACACAATCTGTATGGCGGCGTCTCTGACGAATGTTGAGTACGCAAATCGACGATATCATTTCTTGTATAAGGGGACCATTGTTCCACACAGCTACGTATATGATATTCAGTTTTGTGTAGGATAGAGTTGCCGATTTTTGCATATAAGTCTGACAAATTTTTATACAATCTGTAAAAGATTAAGAAATATTTTATTTACTGATTTTAAATCTAAACTAATATTATGAAGCTGAAGAGAGACATACCTTAAACGCCGGCAATGCACCGAAACTCTCCAAGGGCTAAGAACGTCCATGGGCGGAGGACCACTGGTGAGTCTACTGCTTTTGCCATCATTTCCAAAAAACCTATAATATAAAGTACCTTTAATATAAATTTTAGTTTATACAATATAATTTTAAATTATATTCTGTCTTATTTTAATTAATCAACTATAATTATTAGTGTAATGTTTCATTAAAATCCGCTCTGTAGTTTTCGCGTGACAGTAACAAACAAACTTTCATCTTTATTATATGAAATTTAGTTATTATAACAGTTATATTTTATTTAAAAAAATGTTGTTCAGAAATATATATTAAACAAAGGATCACATTTTTTTATCTTGACGGATTAATACCTTATCTGATACTAGAGTACCAAGTGAAATTTAATTTTCTGTAGTTCGCTCTGAATTCAAACGGATTTGTAAAAACCAGAAAAGCCGGTAACACAATATATTCTATAATTAAGTGATCTCTTACCAAAATGACTTCCACCGTTGCCTGCTATACATTTATAAAATTAGTATAAACGATGTCAGCGATTTTAAAGGTTTCCTCACAACTACATAATAGCCCATATGCAGATCCATCACGTCGCGTTGGAGATAGCGATCGGTTAATTGTAAATATTAAACTACTAGAAGACGTAGACACGGGCTGAGGTCACACGGCAGCGCTCACAACTACCGTTATATAAACTGATATTAATCATAATTTTCACTGACGCCCTCTTACCATTCCATAATATCTATTAGCTGCTTACTTGGCTGTGTGTGGCCGGAGTCAACTGCTGGAAAATTGGCTGCGACATCCAAGTGTAATGGATTTTTTAAACAATCACGAGTAATCACTTCCTGTTCAGACACATTATGATTTATTTGACAATTGTTTTCGAGTCTAACATTCAAAAATTAGCGTCATCATCGTCATCTTGAGAAAATGGCGCGCGGCACGCGATCGTGACCTGTCAGCTTTTAATAAGAACAAAAAGTTGTTCTGTTTCAGACACTTTATATAGCGACGCTGGGAGATGTATTTTTATATGATTGCTGGAAATAAAAAACCTATTTGGACAATTAGCTTTTCCAAATTAAACTGTTTTTTTTTTAAATTTATAGCGGACAACGGAGCAGGTGGGTCACCTTTATGACCGCGCTACAGTCTGCATATTGGTTGTGTTGCCGGCCTTTTACGCCGCTTAAGTGGCACTTTTAGGGGCCTCCGATATCCTCACTCACAGTGAGTCAGCAGTGTTCTATTACCATAAAATAATTGTGACACAGAGCAATCTTGTGACAAAATTTAATTCAATTCGGATGACGCGACGTGCCACTTATCAAAATCTATTCAGGATCAATTAGTTCTGACAGAGGTTGTCATCTGTAAACAGAATCAATGGCAAGTCATTCTCTAATGGACCGGACCGGCCAAGCCATTTCATTTGATTGAGACAATCGATGCTAATCACATATTGTTTACTGCATTGCGTATTTTATTTGTTACTTTATAGTCTTTGGAACTGACTGTCTGGTATATAGGAAACAACAACACATTTCGGTATATAATAATTGCAATCAATATCTTATTCTAAGTATATAAAAAAATATTATTCCTCCAACCTGGAAACTTTTAAGTAGCTTTCAAACTAAGATGTGTGGCAAAATAAAAAATCTTGGACTACCCCCATTTTTCATTAATATTAGCCCCAATTTGGCCAGATTCCTAGAACGTAATTAATTACAAATACCGCCAAAGGCAGTTCATCCCACGAGCCACGAAAGAACAATATTAAGGTGATGCGGGTGAGATTTTTAAGTATTTTGTAAGTTTACGGCTACGGAGCCTCTAAATGTCAGTAGGTACCGATTCTGCTTCACCTTTTTTAATAGCTGAGATTGGTAAGTGGTGTCTTTGCTAAAACCACTACTTCTAAATACATCTATATTACTTGATTCCTTCTTGAACAAGACTCGCTTACAAATAAATATCGGTTTACTTAAAACAATGACTTGAATATTCTATCACTCTCTCACTGATATGTCTTTGTTGTTGTAAAAACGAGATGGAACATTTGGAAATTGTGTGTGATAGAAAATTAAGATTTCCTTAATAATTATTATAAACTGGCTCCATTAGTAACTAAAAACTTTAAACTTAAGGTTTGCTTTACTTAAAGATTAAAAAATAATTATATAAATAGTTTAACTAGTGAATCCCGGTCCGGAAAATTATAAATTATAGTTTAATTTATAATCTATTCAGTCTTTAGACGGGCGTGACATTGGCCGGGCGAGTGTAGTAATACTGTCGCACCCGTAGGAAAGCCATAACGCATACACTAACGCACAAATTGGGCTGGATAGTCCGAAGCGACCACGTGTTCACAGAATACTCAGGGTGAAATGGTAGTTGTATTTGAAAAGGTACTTCTTCTACTGAGTGAGTGAGTCGCGTAAAAAGCAGACAACACGACCAAAGCGCGGACTATGGCGCGATTGTTCATGGGCGGCGTCGTTCTCTTACCAAATAAGAGACCCATCTGCTCCATTGTTCACTATAGGATTAAGAAAAATATAAACAACATTTAATATAAAATTAGAACTGTTTTCATGTTAAGAATTTAAAAAGATATACATGGTGAAAACTTCGATCCAATTAAAGCAATGACGAAGATAAATGTCAGAATACTCATGAAATTATGAACAAAACAGTACAAGACCAGTTCAATCATTACGATCCTTCCACAAATTAATTTAGAGGCGACGGCTCACTCACTAAAATAATCTCTCTTTCTTAGAATATTCGCTGATCAAAGACTTGCCACATTTAGATGACAACTCAAATGCTGCCAAGGAATCCAAAGAACCACTTGGCCCGAAAGAAATGATTACTCAGCGTTGAGTTAAAGTTATTAACTATGTAATAATATACATTTAGGTACCATCTTACATACAAAATTTTCTAAAATATTATTTTTAAGTGTTCTGTCTCGTTTTTCCGTGGGAAAATTCACGTGAGTGAGAGAGTGACAGAATAGTAGGATTGATTGTAGTACCCTACACCTATATATAAATTAATTCTATTAAACAGTTTAACTCTTAGCTTTTGTTTACCATATCTTGAATTCGATGTTTTATGGTATTACTGACAACCGCGCGCCATGGACGCCGCTTAAGCGATATAATTTCAAGACGCTTCAATATCACTCATTCAGCGAAACACAGGATAAGTTTCACGCTGGTATTCTGTGAGTCAATGGTATCCCTTCGAACGAGCTTGCCTCATTAGTGCAGCAGATTAAGTAAGGCTCTCGCATGGGTAAGGCTGTGTTAACACACCCAGCTACTGAAAAGCCATTCCAAAGACAAAATAAATTAAAAATATAATCATTATATAAACATTTACTAATTAATTAAATACATAATATACATATATAATAATACGAATTTAAAACTATGTTATTTCAAGAAATAACTTTTATACTTTTACGCAATTGTAAACTTGTTTTAAAAATATCTAACTTGAATTTGACAGCTCAAAGAACAGCTCCATTGCATCTGCTTTGTTTAATAGCCCGTCAACATAACAACTTAATTTACCACGAGACTATACAGTTGTTGGCTTTTTTAATTTCCCCGAGGCTCTAATTCTTATAAAACCACTCCAGAAACAGCCGCCTTTGTTATTCAATATTTAATTTGTAACATTTTAGATGAAAATAAGTTTGTTTAAAATTTCATTAAAAATTTCGTGTTTTTCTATCTTGTAGGTAGTAGATTTTATAAAGTTTTATACTTAAGAATTTTTTTTATAAAAACGATACGCACCTAGGAAAATCGATAATATAAAAAAAATCCTTGAGGATACCTGCTTCTTTGTCCGCTTCACCATTAAAAACACTTCAATGTACCCATTGAAGCTTACAACGCTGTTTATTAGTCGATAAAAAGTTAAACAATTTAGCAATCCACGGAAAAAGTAACGTCTGTTCTAACGCCGAGTAAATCGTCCCGTACCGCAGATAAAAACATTACAGGGCGCTCACAATAAATACACATTAATGTCTTAGAGGATTCTGGTTTACATTCCCTGCCTGGCCCGTGCGGTTGCCGGTCACTTTTATAAAATGTACGCAGCGAGTCGCGTGCAGTTACAAGCGCCAAGGCATCGAAATCGATATTTAAGATACAAATACACACCACGGCTACATTGCTGCATCAACATGACTTATCATAAAGTCGTTCTCTTATTCAGCAATCATTACATACAATAATTTGAACGCAACGCACCAAGACAGTAACTTAGTGCGGCCAACATGAATAAATAAACTTCACAATCCAATGCTATTTTAGAGGACTATTTTTTTATGAAAACGAAGGCAAAGAAGCATGAGGCTCTCCTAGGATAAGTTCTCCGCCCATGGATAACCTTTTAGCCCTTTCTGAGCTGCGGGTGCGTTGCCGGCCTCTTAGAGAGAGATAGGTACGATCTTCTTTTAAAATTTCCGAAGTCATATTGGTTTAGAAATAATACTGCAGGCAGCTGATTCTACAGAGTGGTGCTGCGCATCACAAAATGCCGTAAAAAACGCTCAGTCGTGGAATAGCAATTTTTAAGGTGACAGCAACCATCATTTGACAATTAATATATTTAATAATTCAACTTCATATTTTTTTACTTCAGTAACAGTATTAATTCCTAGTTGTTAGATCTAACCTAGACCAAGTTATCTATGATAACATACTACACTATATTACTACATTCTCTCATTACGTTAAATCTAGCAGGTCATATTTAAATTAAAATTTGAATACAAGAGATAAAACAAAGGGAATGCGAGTAATAATGGCGATCGCAGCCGATCCGAACAATCGCCATTCGATTCAATGCGTATGTCAGAGCGCAAGGAAAAAACAAAGTAACCAGTTATTACACTAATCGTTGATATAATTCCAGTCAAGTTAAACACAGGCTCGCCGTCGATCGAAATGCAAACATGGCGGCTACTTTGAGAGCAATTGCGCCGGAAAATGTAAAGGCATCACTTTGAATTCCTTCTTAATAACCAACTATTGTTCGGTATGAATTTGTGATCTATATATAGACCGTTTAGTTTTTTTAGATTCACTTTTATGCTGTTGAGAAGCAGTGTTATGGACTTGGAAGGCTGAAAATTCATCACAAATTTTATCCGAAGACAAAAATGGAGGATAATGTTAAAGGATATATTATAAGTTTCTTTTTGGTAGGTTACGTACCAGGCCACTAGTTATATTATGGGTTATATTTAATAGTTCTAAGGTTGTAACAATTGCGGATTAACAAATTTGTTGCCAACAGGCTGTACATTTTTAGTTGTCATATGGAAATGCTATTTAAATATCTGACAATACTATGTCTCAAAATAATATTCTACAGAACATTTATTATTTTTTCATATATAGTATTCGGTATACTTTAGAGTAAAACATTGCAAATTCAGTTAAATTTTGCAGAGTTTATTTCCTTTGTGAATATATTAAATATAGCACTGGACTAAAACAGCTAAATTTGTACAAAGGAAAAAATAATTAATAGAATTTAATTTACAAAAAATAAAATAAGTGTTATGTTTTATATTTTAGCCAATTTATATATCATTATAAATTATAGCATGTGTGTTATACTGATGTATCTGAGTGAGGATGTCGAAGGACCTTAAAGATGCCTCTTAAGCGTCGTTAAAAGCCAACACAACCAATTCGAGGATTGTGGCGCGATTGTCCATGGGCGGCGATTTTTTCTTACGATACAGGAGACCCACCTGCTCCATTGCCATAATTTGCATAAGAAAACTTTCATGTTTTCAATCAAAGAACATTAGGCATTTAAATACAAACAAAAATATCTTACAATATTAGTATAATATAAAATAAAACAATATATCAGCGCCTTAATAATTCTATAATCTTCTATAATAATTTTTAATCTCGGAAACGGTAGAAGCTTCAAACTCGAATCGAAATCCTATTTCATGGTAAAGCCTTAAAGCTCAACGTTAATGTTGTATCATTTCAATATGAATAGTTTTTAATAATTATGCCACATAATATTCCTCTCTGATTAAATTTTTATGGACGGCCGAAAGTAGCGTTTGATATGTAATTTTTAAGTCTTATAAAGCACCCATAAGTGTCTACTTTTATTTCGTATACCAAAATGTATAAGCTTATAAGAATAATATTTAGTGGAATATTCTTATTATAACAACCCTTGATAGAATAAAATGAGTTCTTCGATTAGTGTTTGCTAAGAAAGTAGGCAACATAATAATATATTATACAGTATGTCTTTACTCTTTAATGATGCTAGAACAAAAATGGCAGCGTTTTGATTAAATTTATTTAACCGATGAAATATTACGACAAACAAACAAAAAATGGATGTTAATCTTTTGACAAATGGGCGTTTTTTAAGGCACTTTGTGCCGCTCACCATCACTCTATGAGACCAGCTGCACGGAGAGGTATTTCCAAACCATTGCGACTTAGAAGAATTCAAAAAAGCCTTAAAGACCAGAAACAAAACCACGGCCCAACAGGCTAAAAGATTAACATTGCTTAAAAACAAATTAAATTACGTTTAATAAACTTATAAATTAACCTTAATAAACACTACAAAACAACAAGTTAAATCGAACACACGTGGCACGGACATGCTGAAACATATGCTGACGCACTATTGGGTATGCTCATCTGAAGTGATACCACTAGTTCATAGAATACTCAGCGTGGAACGGTACTTGTACTGTGTTTCGTAGAGTGAGTCAGGATATCGGAAGGCCTTAAAAGTGCCGCGGGGCTTAAAAAGCCGGTAACAACCAATGCGCGGACTGTGGCGTGTTTGTTCATGGGAGGTGGTGTTCTCATACCACACAGGTGACCCACCTGCTCCGTTGTACGCTATAAAATAAAAAGAACACAAATTTATACTCTTTAAAACGTCTTATTTATTAAGAAAATTTATGGCTACTCGTAATAAAAGCCACTTCATCGATACATGCTCATTATTTCCTGTGCACAGCCCACATATCACAGTGTTTTATTAATTTGCCAATTGTTGCCGTGTATAGTAAAATGGTGCGATTTATAAGGTATCGGGACCTCCTAGCGTTCTGATGATCTCAATGATTACGTAATTAAACATTATCTTTTAAGGGTTACCATTAAAGAATTATATATTGCCACGGTTCGCCCCCATAAGGTTTTAATGAGCGTCTATTGAAATGAAATCAAATTTATAGAACGCATTTACTTTATTAAAGTCGTTTAAAAATATGAATCAAATGCCGAATTTTGATAAGTAATATATTTGAGGTAATATATTTGTAGCATTCAATCTTGAAGGGTTCATTTTCATAGTACCAACATATCTAAATCACTTACTTTTGTTTTATATCATATACGACTAATGAAAATGAATGTCCAAAGAGATGAAACTAAGTAGACACTGCAAAAGACATAGCTATGTTACTACAGGCCAAAAATTTAGTATCAGCATAATATATGTAGGAAAATGAAGTAAAACGACTGATACAAACTCACACACATATATATATAGTATATAATTAAGTGAATAAATATATTGATATTTAATTTAACTATTGAATTAATTCTAAAGGGTTCTATAAAGAGCTACTTACCTTCAATATATATATATAAATTTAGTTCGAGAAGTTTTATTACAGTTTGAAATTTTTAAATCAGATTTTATTTTATCGAGGAGCTGGTCGCTTTTATCGTGCCACAATCCGCGCTTATGTTGTCGGCTTTTTACGCCGCTTAAGCTGTATAATTTCAAGGGTGTAATTTCCCCTTATATCCTCACTCACTTCGCGAAGCACACTACGAGTATGTTCTAGGAGCCCGTGGTGTCACTTCGAACGAGCCGGTCTAATTAGTGCATCAGCATATGCTTCAGCATGGCTCTCCCATCGGGTTATCCTGCTTTTACAATAAAAATCTTTACATATTATAACATAGAGATGTGATTTTGTAATCATGTAAGAATATCTTACCCTGTCTAGTAAAGATTTCACTAGATTTCATTAAGATTTGCCCTTTATCATGTCATTAGCTTATCGGATTTATAAGGTGAGCCAATATATCTTGTAGATACATTGAAAGAGTTATTTGTTTAGTACAGAATTATTACTGACAGGTTTTCCAATCAATTAAGCTCGTTTGTGTTACGATATATGAACAAAATCTTTATTGAAATTGTTTTAATGAAAAGACAGCCGTACGCAATAATTAAATCTTAGTTTCATGGAATACTTACGACCTTAGATTTGTGTATCAAATTAAAATACTGTGCATCCACTTTTTTTATACAAATATGAGGCTCACCTAAGATAAGTTCTAGATGCGTTGCCGGCCTTTTATGGATAGATACACTCTCTTTTTGAAGGTCCTAAAATCGTATTGGTTTGTAAATACGTTCGCAGACAGCTGATTCCTCAGTGTATGTGTGCGGTACTAATTGCTTTAAAACCCCAAATCATTAGATTAAAGTATGCGAAATGATTATTTTGTCACTTTATACCTTCTTATATAAGGAACTTAACAAAACTGAAAACAAACAAATATAAATATTTAATTGTACATTTTTAAGGAAACAGACTCAGGGATAGCCGCAAATGAGTAACATATATTGTAAGTCTTGACAGTGAACTTGAAAATAGCGCCCTCTTGTATGTAAATAGATTAACAAGAACAAATCCTGAAAACTGAAGAGTTTGGTATTATACTGTTATCACCTATCAATACTCTGGAATAAATTGCATTATTCACATAATACAGTATAGTGTGACCCAAATGCAAGACCTAACTTTAGCAAGACCAAGACTGACCGTGTAATACTTGAACAAGAATAAAACCAAGCCCAAAAAAACGCAATAGTCTTACAGCTATTTTTTTGGCAGTGATTTTTGGAATTTCTCATTAAATCTTAAGAAGTATTTTATAAATCTGGTTGGTCTTT
>DWCF01000739.1:0-39343 GCA_018230265.1 Delias oraia | reverse complement strand
GGAACAGTCCTGATTCGGTAGAGCTATCATCATAAAGTTACCACGAGGCCATATATGGAGGTAATTCGGTGGCATCTACAATTGTCGTTTCACGTTGAGTATGCGGACCCGTGGTATCCCTTCGGACGAGCCGGCCCATTTAGTGCGTCCGCATATGTTTCAGGATATGTTCACATGGCATAAAATATATAAATAGGAAAAAGTTTGTAACACCAAAGTGGTTTCACAATTGCATTGGAGATACATTCTACTCCCTCCTTTTTCTTTTACTTTTACTTCCTTATATTTCCTTCTACTGTTATAATTTTCAATGATTTGTATGTGCAACACACCAGTTCAGCTTTATTATATTAACCGCGGCGTAATTTCATAACATCGAACAATCGGGAAAATGCAAGACCGCACTTCATTAAAATGTAAACAGTCTGACGGCGAATGAATAATTTCACAATCATTCCAGTTTATGAGTTTGTGTTGTAGCTATTGCTCTAAAAGCACAATGTGCTCTTTCCCAAAGCCAGATATTTTTATTTAATATATATCTATTATACAAGACTTCACGAGAAATCATAATTAAACTTATTAAGAAAAATATAATAATTATGAGAGCGTCTTAGCCAAGAGGTTTAATAAGTCTACCATGAAGCGAGAGATTTCCGGTTCGCGTCCGGACACTTATAAATTATAACTTAATTTATTCGGTGTCTGGAAGGGCTTAACAGTGGCTGGGAGTGTGTCTCAATACTGTCACAACCACGATGAAGTATTAATTGGGCCGGCACGTCTGAAGTGATACCATGGGCTCACAGAATACTGAGTGTGAATTGGTAGTTGTATTTGAAACGGGTTTCTCTTCTTATATTGTGTTTTTCTGAGTGAATGAGGATATCGAAATCCCTTAAAAATGCAGTTTAAGTGGCGAAAAAAGCTGGCAAGACTACCAATGCGCGGATTGTGGCGTAGTTGGTGACAGGAGGCCGTGTTCTCTTACCATATAGGAAATCCATCTGTTCCATTGACAATTATACCATAAAAAAATTAGTCGTACTTTTAGTACTTCTTGAAGTTTGCTATAGCTTGCGAATTGGATGATAATAGCTCCATTTCTTAATGTACAAAACGTCTTTGTCATTGACAAGAAATATATTAAAGATTTTTACTTGAAAAATACCACTTTTCCACACCGCAAAAAGAACCAAAATTGAGCCTTGAATGGTCCCTACTTTATCAAATTACTGAAACCCGTGTATTCGAATTAGAACTATGAAATATGTTCTATTGAAATCTGCTACTTGTATTCTCTGGTGAGGCTTTTACTCATGTGCCTCACGATTTTTATTAAAAATATATTTTACACAATCACTACAAAATTTGTAAAACTGTGCGCTGTGGGAGAATTTTAATTACGCTCTAGAATTGCTAATAAGATTGACACGCTTTCTGTAGAACTGCTTATCATTCAGCCAAGTTCTTTGAAGTTGCAAAGGAAGAGTTCAAAGAAACCCGCCACTCATCTCTAATGAGTTACTAGCACGGAGTAGTCATGGGAGTCCGAACCAGGCAAGAGGATTATCGGCTTATTGAACTCGTGGTGTTGTCAGGGGTATTAAGTCGCTGGTAATATTGTTGCGTTATTAACAAAGGAAAAGGGATCTTCAAGCTAAGATTACGTCCTATGTTCATGAAAACAATGTAAATACAATAGAAAAAAGCCTCTTGACAAATAAAAATCATAATTTAATTTATAATTTATCCGGTCTCTGGAATGGCTTGACAGTGGCTGAGTGTCTTGATGGTATCGCACCCGTAGGGGAGCCATGCTGAAGCATATGCAGACACACTAATTGGGTCGGCTCGCCCGAAGTGATACTACGGGCCCACAGAATACGCAACGTCAAATGGTAGTTATACTTGAAACGGTGCTTCTATTATTTCGTGAGTGAGTGAGGATATCGAAGGCTCTTAAAAATGCTGATTTAGAGGTGTTTAAAGCCGGCAAAACAACCAATGCGCGGACTATGGCGCGTTTGTCTGTAGGCAGCGGTTTTCTCCTACCATACAGAAGACCCGCCTGCGCCGTTGACCGCTATACCATGGAAAATAAAATACGGCCTGTGTTGTAATCTACAACTAAAAGTTTTTTAGCAAAGAGTAATAAGAGCACTAATATATAAAATCGTAACGTACATTGAATATTCAAATGAAGTCATAAATCCTTCCATGCGTTGAAGACGGGACAACAAAAGTACTACTCGCGAAGTTTCGCATCTAAATATTCACAATAATGTGGTTCTTTTTTTTGATGGAAATCCTTCAGTCTACAAGAATCTTTTCGGGAGGAACGAACGCGTAATGTTAAACTAATATTATTAAACTTCAGCAGTGCTCGCTCTGAGGATGAGGCGACGCCAAATTCAAAATCTATTCGCTTATGGTTTTTGTTTGATTATAATCAAAATTAAAGATAAAAATTAAATTAAAGATGATGAAAAAAGAAAATGGTATAATAGAAAACGGATAAAGTAGGTCTACATAAGAGAACACTGCCGCCCATGGACAACCGCACCACAGTGTGCGCTTTGTTTGTATTGTCAGCTTTATACGCCGCTTAAGCGATATTTGAAGGCATCCGATATACTCACTCACTCCACGAAACATAGTAGAAGGAACGTTTCAAGTACAACTACCATTTCACGCTGACCGTGGCTCTCCCATCAGTGCGACAGTATTAAGACACTCGCCCGGCACTGTCAGGCCTTCCAGAAACCGAATAAGTTATAATTGTCCGGATCGGGATTCGAACCCGGTACTTCTCGATTCATGTTTTAAAACCATTTAGCTACGAGGCTCTCTGTTGAAAGCAGATAATGGTGCAGGTGGGTCATATGATAATAACCAACTTGCTAATTAATCAATGCTTTGGTTGTGTTCTGTGAACGCAACCAAAGCATTGATTTTTACGCCACTTTTTATCTATTTATCCTAAATATCAATATAATTTCGGTATCTTAGTAATAAATTTCTATATAATATATACCTAAATAATATTTTATTTTGTTAACTTCATTAAAATTAGATAAACATTATAAAAAGATTTAATTTGACATCCACGCTCACACAGCATTATCTTTATAAGAGGCTCAATTTATTAAAAAACATATTTTTTTCGTTTAAGGATTTTTCTTTTTATAAAATATGTTTTCAATAAGAATGCCCACCACATTACCGTAAATTGGAACGAAGGACAAAAATGTTGCAGAAATTAAAACAGACGCTTGATGGAAAGCTTTTAGGCCTTCGGAAGATGAGTGAAGAAAATTAATGACATACATTTCAACTGAATTTTTTTCTTTAAAACTTAATGAAAATAAGAATAACCAATATGTAATATATTTTTTATATGATTATTATTAATTAGCATATAACATTAGGTGTTTTGAATAAATTCGTCTCGGTCTGTAGGATTTTTTACATCCCTCGCTGTTTATAATAAAAAAAATTCAAAGTTGTTTTAGGAATATCTTCTGTAGCACTTTATATGTAAATCATACAAAATCTTTCCAAGAAATACTAAATCTTAAGTAAACTTCGAAAGTCTCTAATGTTCAAAATAATGTTATTCTTTTGTTTCGCATAACGTATACGCAAACTTTACTGAGCACAAAATAATTGAAATAATATAACTACAAGCTTCCAATAATCATGGACTTACAAATAACAATGAATATTCACATAGATTTAACAATAAAAAGGTGCACGATGCATCATCATCACCAATATCATTTCAGCTGTAAAACGTCCGCTGCTGGGCATAGGCCTCCCGCTTGTACTTCCGTGAATACCTGTCGGAGACGACCTGCATCCAGCGTCTTCCATCATCTTCTTACACGATGCTTATTTAGTTGTAATAAACATCGGACAACGGGACAAATTAATAATAAAAGATCCGCCGCCCGTTGAGAAAGCGTAGCTATTCCAAAAAGGTCGGTAATGCACCCGCGGCCCTGTAGAGGCTGAGGGTGTCCATGGGTAAATTACTTTTATCTTTGGCAAACCTCCTATTACTTACATAAGAAAATCAACTAAGCTACAATGCGAGGTTTGGTTGTGTTGCAGACTTCTTAAGTCAGTTAAGCAGTAAGCGAGACTTAAATCCCTCCCATTCAGACTGTACATACACAATTTCACGCTGGTATTTCGTATTGTATACCTTGTCTATGTGTCTGTGTCGCTTTCCCACGGTGATGACAGTGTTTAGACTCTCACCGGGACATTATAAAGCCCTTCTAAAGATAATATAATTCATAAATTAAATTACAAATTCCATTCAAACCAGACCGAAACACTCAGGACTCCAGCGCAACTTAAAGACCGTCCGTGGTCTCCACTCTAACACTTTTCGGCTTCATCGGCCATCAGCTCTACGTGCAATGTGGCCTGCCCATTGCTACTTCATTGCATATATATTTTTTATTCTGTATCGGACAACGGAGCAGGTTGGTGTGCTATATGGTAGGAGAACACCGACGCTCATGAACAACGCACCACACTCCGCGAATTTGTTGTGTTGGCGGCTTTCTATGCCAATTAGAGCGTCAGCATATGCTTCAGCATGGCTATTCCACGGGTGAAAGAGAGAGAAAATATAAGGAGAGTAAATACTATATTCAACGTATAATGTGTAATTGTCGGCTATTGCGTAAATTAATGGTCAGCTCCGACTCGCCTTTGCGGACGCGTTTGAGCGGAACCGCCTTTAGCACAACAATATCTAATTAATACATACATCATGTATATCATAAATAATGTTCTGAGAGGAGAATTACGTTGAACATGTATACACCATGCTCACTTTGAAGTAAAGCTGAAAAAATATTAATGAAAAGTGTCACACATTAAAATAGTGTGAGAGCCTCGTACTTTAATGGTTTTAAAAGTGTTCGAAGTGTTTAAAAGTGTTCGGGATCGAATCTCGGTCTGGACAATTATAATTTAACTTATAATTTATTCGGTCTCTGGAAGGGCTTGACAGTGGCCGGGCGATTGTTTTAATAGTGTCGCACCCGTGGCAGAGCCTTGCTAAAGCATATTCTCACGCACTAATTGTGCTGTCTCATCCGAAGTGATACTACGGGCTCACAGAATACTCGGCGTGAAACAGTACTTGTACTGTGTCTCGAATAGTGAGAGAGAGAATATCGGAGGCCCTTAGAAGTGCCGCTTAAGCTGCACAAAAAGCCGACAACACAACCAATGCGCGGACTGCGGCGCGGGTTTTCATGAGCGGCGGTGTTCTTTTACCATATAGGAGACCCACAGGTTCCGTTGTCCGCTATAGAATAAAAAAATATTGAACCACTTATATATAAAATTTAATGCACGTGTGAAACATGGAAGACATAATTTTCTTTTATTTATTATGTCGCTATATTAAAATAAATCATTATGATAAAATGTTTCATGGTTGATAGCTATGGTGTTTTTTGTTAAAACATATGCTGACACACCAATATGCCCTACTCCTTGAGAGTGATAGATGCTCACATAACAACATCGTGAAATACTAGTGCTGTGTTCTGTTGAGTAAGTGAGAAGGCCGACCGTAAACCGACAACACAACTGAAGCGTGTATTGTGGAACAGATGCTCATGGACGGTGATAGTCCCTCGCCAGTCCATATGATTTACCTATATAAATAATAATTCATCTTCGTAGCTTTAAACTGCGCCACTTTAACACTAAATGCTGTTATAAAATGTTTAGCTCAATGAATACATTGTTATCTCGAGTGAAACTTCGTCTTATTCGTACGAAAATCGGAAAACTTTGGAAACTTTGTCAAATTGACACTTTGCATAATTGTTTCATAATTCTTCTTAAATTTATGAATTTATAATATACATTGTTTTAAGTTTTCAACACTTCTTAGCTGTGTCGAATGACTTTATCCGAAGTCCAACAAGTTTCGCTTGCTTAAGCGACGAAAAGAGCCGGTAGCACAACTAAAGTGCGAATTGCAGCAGCTGTGATTTCTCACTCGTCTTAATTTTTTCTGCGATATAAAAAAAATTAACCAGTAACATTGGATCATTTAATCAAACTAACTATTTTTAGCTTTATACTATCGTATTTATTAAAAATTAAATCATTACGTATTGTGAGATCATGAAAAACAGTTAAAATCGAATGAAACGGAAATTGTGTATTCGAAATAGAGTCATATCATTCAATTATGAATTTTCAATTGTTTTTAATATACTTTACAAACGAACGAAGTAACTGCTATCATCATCGTAACCGAATGAATACAATTAAGGTACAATACCATCTGGTAAGAAACGACGACCCAAGAAACTTTAAATCTGTTTGCTTTGTTTAATCAATTTGATTAATATTTTTATATGCATACAAGACAGTAAGTCTAAGTAATCTTCTTAGGGATTGTAATTTATTAAAAATAAAACGTATTGTATTGCACTAGGAATAAAGATTATATTTTAGTATTTACATAGAGACTACTTTAAGATTATATAATCTAAAACTATTACATTCTCACCTAATATATATAATAATACGAAGAAAATATTTTTAAAGTCCATTATTTAAATTAATAACCCCTTCTTAATATATCCGTATTATTTTATTATTGGCCCCGTATTAGCAATGACGTCTGTTAAATTCAAATAAAATAAATAAACTTTTTTTTAAATAAAACATAAATAAAGAAAACCTCTTTATAGTGACTGAATATATATACTGTAAATGATTTTTAGTTATTTTAGAATGATTAAATTGTAATAATTTATCAATGCACCCGAAGTAAAGTTTTGAAATGTTTCCTTAGTTTTTTAAATTGCAATACTATATAGTCGTTCTGCAGATGGTAATTACTAATTATTTAAAACAATACTATTATATGCATGCACGCGATAATTGGTCCCTTTATAGAGAACTAAAGGCATCACGTACATGCACGGATGACTGTAAATAATGGAAAAGTAATGCGTTTGGTATTTAATTAACACGAGAGCACGTCCCGTTCAAGATGTCGGTATGCGCGTCCAACATCCGTTTACGTCTACTCCAAATTGCATTTATAAAGGCTTAGCCTCCAAGAAGCTACGAGTGGTCAATAGGGCGAACCGATACTTCACTTCTGGCTACTTAATTACATAAAGCGCAAATTCGGCTTCGTAGTTGCCTCAAATTCCATCTTATATGGAGTATTAAGACGAATAAAATCCCGGATAGACTTTCACCATTGAACATTGATGAAGAATACAAAGTTTCAACCATATCATCGATGTTTGTCGTTCCACAAGCGTTTTTAAAGACGTTTGGTGCTGCTACTATAAGTCTGTAGAACCAGCTGCCTGCTGAAGTACTTTCAAGTTAATACGACTCGGAGATCTGTAAAAAAAATAGTACCTATCTTTAATTGAAGGACTTGTAGCGGTCGTACTACCTAAGCGTATATCTATGAATACTTATATGGTAATATTGTGTGAGCATATAACAGACTGTACTAGCTACATTTAATATCTCGTTGTACGACCAGAGATAAGAATAAACCTGTAATCGTCTCACTCATTTTATTATTCATCTCTTTGCCCGACCGTCCCACAGGCTTGGCAAGGTCTGGGGATGTCTATAATGGACCGCTTATCTTAGCCTTTTACTCGTTTATCTACGTTTTAATAAAAAAAGGCTTACTAAGCCAAAAAAATCACAAATTTATCAATTAGACGTGGTCGCTTGGTTTCATTACATACTGATTTCGCCAACCATATATAATGATTTTAGTAAATCTAAAAATGAAAAGGAATTGCAAATAGACTCCATTGTTTTCAGAATTCTGAAAGAATACTGATGTAAAGTACTTATATGACGCGCGATTAAGTACGTACTTTGTTACATAGCTCTATGGAATATGAATTCCATAATTTGGATAAAAACAGCCTCTTTTTATTTATAGCAGGCTCGTTTATCATATAGCAATTGAGTTTTCCTATTAGAATATTTTGAGATTGGTTTAATTTTGTCAAGATATTCTTTGCTACTAACAAAAAAACAATGTTTTTAAATATTTTAATTGAGAAAAATATGCATATATTTATTATATGTCATTCACTAAATATATAATGAATAATAAGACTTTAATAAAAAATCTCCAACAAATTTAGACTTCAGACTGCAAGGTATCTTAATGTTTCTTGTTAGTTTTATATAAACTTCAAATAATGACTTGATAGAACATTTAAGGACTCACAAAAGCTTAAGACTGAAAGCTTCCGAATACAGTTACTGGACAACTTTCAACGGACGTTTTATGTTCAATTCGTTGTAATGGCCACTTTCAATGTAAGATATATAATTTACCTAACCATGTTCCACGAAGCGTTACTATTGTCATTTCTCAGCCGAAAGCTTCGGAAATATGCAATTAATCTAATCATTAAAAACTTTATTTACTTGTAAAATGTATAATATAATTTTACTTACCTTACCTTAACTTAACTATAACTTCTCGTTTGTATATAAATATAGGACATAATTTTACTTCTTTGATAAGTAAAGTTCTTTGAAAAGGCATGACAAGAGTGAATATTTTAATACTGGTTCCCTCGTAGAAGCGTTACTGATTTGGAGTAGTAAGTATCATACAAATAATAATGTTCTAGGCTTTATTGATTAAAAGTAATATAGTGACAAATCTTGTACCTAGCCAAATATTTTGATGTAGTATCGTAGAAGCGCTGACTTAGAATTGCGCTTCGCCAAATCATCCCATGAATAAGGGACAAACCGGAGGGCGGGCAGCATCGTCCTCCGCGGAGCCTAACTGCGATCTCCAACTCGCCTGCCAAGCGTGGCGATTATGGCAAACAGCCTCCCAACGAAAATATACATGGAGGTCCAAGGGAGAGGCCTATGTCCAGCAGTGGGCGTCTTCCAGCTGAAATGATGATGATGATGATCGTAGAGAAATGTTATAAAACATATATTTTATTTATTTACTGTTATTTTTTCCACGTGAAAGCCATGCTGGAGTAAAAGCTGATGCAATTGAGCCGGGTCATATGGAGTGATACCAGACTCATAGCGCCAGCGTGAAATAGTATTTGTATTGTGTTTCGCTGAGTTAATTAATCCGTCAAGATTAGCTTGCCTAAGCGAAATAAAAAGTTGTCAACACAACCAAAATTTGACCTATTGAGTCTGCCTGCTCTATTGTCGACTATATAATAAAAAATACCTAATTTATTTAAAAAATAAAATTTAGAAATCAACACATTAAATGACTACTTAGAAACAACGTCAACCCTTAATAAAAAGTTTTGAACTTTAGGATTTAGATAATTTCTCTAATTTAATTAGTGTTAAGTAAAATGGTTGTTAAGGTTACTCTCACTTAATTTGGAAAAAGGTGAAGTCTATTTTGGCGGCCTCCAGGCCTTGTTATCTCCAGCTCAACGCGTCAAACATTTTAAACACTTAAAATAAATTTGAATAAACCAGATTAAGTAGGATCATAAAGTATTCAGACAGAGGTAAGAAATTTTCAAACGTTTTGAAAAATATCACCATTCTTCAGCCGAAGTTTTTATATTTTCTAGATAAAGATTCTCAGTTAAGCTCGACTCTTTATAGAAATACAAAGAATGTTGCAAATTTAAGAAGATTACGTACGGCTGAACATTTCTAAAAGAGAGAGTCAGTTATTTAATAACTGTCTCTTTCTTTTGAATTATGTAGAAAATTATTCAAAAATTTGATTTTTGCAGTAAATTCGGCGAGGAATATACAATTATCGTCTTTATTACATCTTAATTAAGAACTAACCGGACTCCGAAAATATAGTTTTGCTATAAAAACTATAAAATGACTGAAATTGATCTTAAAAGTAGGTGACAGTGGTATCAATTATTTAATGCTAAAACAAAAAATAAACATAAAAAATACATTTTATTGCCATAATATTTAGGGTAAGAAAATAGGTGTTGTCCGATTCTGATATCTACAGAATACGTACACAAATTTCATAAAAAACGATTGAATGATTTCGTAGGAGTTTAGCTACAATCATCGCATCACGACAATTCAATATACAAGATATAAATCTAATCAAAATATTCAAAAACATTATTCAAAGTATATATTCAAAAAGGAAAAATAAAAAATAAAATGTCGCAGACTACATTCGTCTCAAATAATAAATTCACCAAAATAAATAAGCACTGAACATTAATGTGTTTCTATTGCCAGCAATATTATCAGTTATAACTCTCGGCAACTGCCGACGACATCTTCATCTAAACAGCAGAATATTTTACGCTCAATTTCAATATTATTCCCGTACATTCTATTTAAACGAGAATTGTATAATCTAGGTTACAATTGATAAGGCTCTATTGGACCGTTTTCATTTGTGGTCAGGGAGAAGCAAAAGGCATTTGGCGCAAGCCAAATCATTGAACCAATGATTGGAGACTCTCTTCGCCATAAATATGAATTTCAAGAGAGAGCCCATAGGCAAGCGAACCTATAAGATACCGTAATGGCATGTATAGTGGATACCAAGTTCTATTTCCGGTCTGAATTGAAATTAAAATTAATATATAGCTTATTAAATAGCAATTTAATATAATTACATACCTAATTAAATGGGCTTGACAGTGGCCGGAGTAATTTCTTACATAATTTTCCCCTCGTGAGATGCTAATAAAACTTAACCAACTTGATAGGTTGAATTTTTTTTTCTCAGTGAGTGAGGATACTGAATCTCTCGAATCGAAAAGACCACTTGATCAACAAAATGCTGATTATGACGTTTGTATTTCAAGATTTCAATTTGAAGAGAGCTCGCGCTATAAGTATGGAAGATTTTCATATCGCCACTACGTGATTTGAATAAAAGATTTTCACTGTGTCAAAGTTTTAATTGAATATCTCCATAAATAATATTATATCGTAGATTCATGCAAATAGAGATTCAAAATAAAATAATAATTAAATCATGATATAATAATAAATCTGTCTGTGTTAAGGCGATGTAATAGCCATACGTCAGAATTTTATCGTTTGTGAAATGTATAAACAAGAAAACATTGCGATAACTATAAATTACTACCACGTGATTGATGTTCAAGTGTCAGTCACATTTTGAAAACACTATTTTAAGTAAATACTCTGGTTTGAAAGTTAATTTCACCAAATATATCGTGATTTAATTTTTTAGCGTGTATTATTTAAAAAAAATATGTAATTACAACATTTACCACCTTATGAATTTGGTTAAATTCAGATTCTAGTTCTGTCTGAAATTGCAATTAGAATATTTTTAACATTGAAATATTTTAAAGTTAAGTTATAAGGAGTAAGTATCGATGTCTGGTATCCCATAAGTATTATTATTTTCAAAGTTATTACTATTAAATAGTTTAAAATAATTGCGTAGAATTATTTGAAAAAATATTCTCACACAAAATTTAATACAATATTCGAATTTAAATCAAAATTAAAACGAAAAGTATTTACCGTAGCATAATCAAAAACTTGTATACAAACTTGATATAACTTGTAATATAGGGTAATATAATTGTATTTTTTAATATACATTACAAAGTGTTGAACTAACACAGGTTCATTTCCGCTTCTGATTGAATTTACGTTAAAAAACAGATTATTTAATAAATAGTTTTCAATTGAGTCAATCAAGTGAACTTTCATACAGAAGAATTCCTTAATTTTATTGTCTATGCAAAATGAGAAACAACATTTTTAAAATAATTCACTGCTTTGTATTTTTCACAAGTAAAATTTTCAGTTCAGGAAATGTGAACTGATTTTTACCTCACATTTTAGAAGATATTACTTTTCTTTGTCTATTTAAATAAAATTGATAATAAAAAAACAAAAATAAAACAAAAGGTTTTTTTACTGTAATCGTTAATCGTCATCAATTTTACGTACAAACCCTCCAAACTACACAGTTTATTAAGGGCAATAATTTGCTTTAGAAAACACGTGTTCGGAGGTTTAGGTAAGTCAGCAATATTTTTTCATGGGATGGTTGCATTCTTGTATCAATAGTTTTATGTAAAAGGTATAGCGTAAAAATTAAGAGATATTATTACAAGGGTATTCGTCCAATAAAGTAAAGACGGTACGCGCTCTCTTCAATCATTAAAAGATTACGGTCAAACTAGCCGATCATGGGCAATATCATCATCAGCCCATTCGAGTCCACTGTTGCACATAGGCCTGCCCCAAAGACACCCACCCGCTGCGATCTTGAGCGATCTGGATCCAGCAGTTGCTCGTGACCTTCGTTAGATCGTCTTTCCATCGTGTGGCGGGACGTCCCACTCTGCGTTTTCCGGTACGCGGTCGCCACTCGAGAACATTTCTTCAATTATTTCTTTCTTAATGGGCAATATAGTCTTTAGAAATAAAAAACAAAACATGACGCGCTCGTCGCTACAACGCCAATAAAACTCTACATCCAGAACACTTGAACCTTCTCTCATCAGTTACCAGAGACCACGTTTTCATAGAGTCATTTTTTTATACAAGGTTTTTTATGTCTGATGGGTTAATGTAATTTGAAAGTATATCAATCTCTGTAAAATAGATGACAGTCTGCAAACAAGGCGTGATTGATTAAGGAGATAATTTGTTTTTGCGATGGTATTTTCCATTTCATTGTGATAAATCCTCGTGACATTCTACTACAGCTAACTAATGTTATAACTGTCATTGTTTGTATATCTGTCAATCGTGTTTGACATCCAAAACATGAGGCAAACTTATAAAAATAGAAGTTTGCTTAGAGGCCAGAGCCTTCAGTCTCGTGGGCGGGTTGTTTTGTAACCTGTCGTAATGCGTAACGGGTTTTCATTTTTTTTAATAAGCAGACAAACGAGTAAGAATCTCACCTAGGAAAGCGGTCCTAGGCTGTTTTATAAAAAAAAATTAATTAAAGTATTTCAACCAATAAAAATCCACTTTTGTGAGTTCAACATTAATTAAATGTCTACTGAAAAATAAAACGATGCAACTTTGCGAGGGGTTCTCTGAAAGCTCCAATTTTTAGGTCAACGGGCCATTCGTGACGTCACGAGGCGGACTGACTTTTTGATCATTTATTTAGGCGGCGGCATTCATCTCTTCTAATTATTGCGCCCTTTTACAACCAGCACTCAAATCTATTGAAGCAATAACTCGTTGAAATCTGTTTTACTCATAATATTCGTCGTGGTTATGTAAAAAATAAATAAATATTTATCGTTTAAAAGCTGACAAGAAGTAAGTTGGCAATTTATTAATGTAATTTATTATAGTAGCGGATCAGATAGATCATATATGGTAACAAAATATATTGTAAGAAAACATCTGCGCTTGGATAACCTTCACCTCAGTCCGCGCATTGGTTGTGTCGCTGGCTTTTTGTCTTAAGTAAACATAACCGTATCTTCGGTTTATTCCTTTGGAGTCTAAAGTAAACTAGTGTTCCTCCTCATTTTTGATGGGTGTCAAGTTAAGTGCAAAATACTCATGAAACTAAAGCAACGAATAAATTGACTTGTACTAAAGCAGTGACAAGAAAAAGGCGGGAATTTGCAATTCAGGCCTTTGACACTGTCAGTTACGAAGTTACAAGTGACAGCTCGATGAAGGCTAAGTTAAACTTTACATTTTTATTAAAGAAGTCTCACTCAAAGGAGTAAATTTAGTTTGTTCTTAGTATATGAAATTTCACGTAGCGAAACCCCGCTAAAGCATCCGAATCTAGACATAGATAAACTTTTTATTATTATGAACATCAATATTATATTTATGGGATGTTTAAAACCAACTCAAAGATCGAGTGATTACTCCAGAAACCCTTCTTCACTTCGTGTTTAACAAACTGTAATAATAATTTGACATCAGAACGCTTTTCATATCCGGAGCACACAGTTATGCATGAACATCTTCAAAAAATTACAGACTCTTCGCGACCACGCCCAGATCTGAGAAAAACAGTCAAGAAACCGTGATTAATTCTTCAACGCTGTATTTTAAATGGTTTTTATATTTTCCTAACGAAAAGCAAGAACTCTTCTAATTTGTGGTATTTATTATATGGGATTTAAATTTTTTTAAAGATTTTTAATTTAGAGAGAGAGATTAAATATAGAGCTAACCTATTTAAGGATGTTTATGTGCTCATCCGTACGTATGTAGACATATACCTAAGCATCATTGGTTCGCTTGTGTAGTACTTGCTATTTGGGTTGGGTGCATAGCCGCCCTAAGAGTTGGAGACTTGAGACTCGTGCTTAACACCCATGGAGAACCATGTTGAAGCATACAACGGGCTAAAAGAATACTCAGTGTAAAACGGGACTTGTACTATGTTTAGTAGAGTGAGTGAGGATATCGGAGGCCCTTAAAAGTGTCGCTTAAGTGGCGTAAAAAGCCGGATACACAACCAATGCGCGGACTATAGCTCGTTTGTTTATGGGCGGCGCTGTTCTCTTATCATATAAGAGACCACCTGCTCCGTTGTCCGCAATAGAATAAAAAAATAACAATTAAAACATCTACTATACTCCAAATAAAGACATTACACCCCGAAGTACCAACGTTAAACTCAGAGATTATTATTCAGGCATTGTATTAAATAATCTAAAAAAATTAATTTCTCCGCAAAATTTAAAAATGTGCCATCCAGTATTGTGCTTATGTATTCAAAGAGCACACGTGTAGCGAAATTCATTCTAACTTATGATTATTAAAAATTCCGCCGGCAACTCGAATTAACATAACGCGTAGTGCGGATTTGCAGCTGCCCAAATCCAGCCTCCTGCTGTTTTCACTGAATCCAACGAAACGGAATGGAATACGAATTATACAGCTATTGTAATATCATCACGTTTAATGTAAACATGTTCATTCAAGCCGAGCATTCCCTTCGTTCTGTTATTCAACAAATTATTACAATTACAACCGATACAATCGTGCCAGGCCAGTTATTTGTACAGAATTAAAAAAAAACAATTCCATTACATATTTTGGTTTATAACGGAAGGTTTTAATATGACAACTAGTCCATCGCCCATGGACATAACTAAGATAGATTCTTTAGGGAACAGGTACGGTTTTTGAAGGTTTTTAATCGTTTGAAAATGCTCTTCTGTGAAACCTGCCTGCAGGTTTATGCATGGTTCATGATTGGTCCATGAATTAGTCCACGCAGTTCTGTATAATTGATATTAACCTTCATACTATGATCAATAGAATAAACAACAATTATAGGGCGTTAACACATAGCATACTCCATTTGTATTGGGTGAGGATTTAGTGTTTAAGTCAAATACCAGATATATGCGTTGGATGAAAGAATCGTTTAATAAAATAAAAATAGATTAGTTCGTGGGCGGTTATTGATTAGCTGACGGCGATTTCCTCCCACTCTCTGTGCCGTAAACACATTTAAGGCATTATTTAGTAAAAGACATTATTTTTTGAAATCTCTGTGGATAAATGGTCTTGTAAGCTATCGTTACAGCTTGTGTCCCTGGTTCGATCACCGTTCTGAATAGAATTTATAATTATCTTTGTTATTTTATTCTGTTTTTAAAATATTTTAACAGATGATCCATGATGAGGATCCATGGGAGAGTGTGGTCTATTGTTAGTATGCGATGTATCTTCGATGAGATTGGTCAATTTGTGCGTCAGCATTTGCTTCAGCATGTCTCGCCCACAGGAGAAGCTGTGTGAACATACTCGCCCGGCAACTGTCAAATCTTTTCAAAAACTAAGTAGATACAATTACTTAAAATTACGTACAATTGAAAGTTGAAATTAGAAAAAATCCTCTCAAATTTCTCTCATATAATTCTTCCATTATGCATGAATCGAAAATTATTTTCGACTTAAGGAATTTAGCATAGCTTCCTTCCGGTTGATACTGAATATAAATGAGGCGGAAATTCCAATTTATCATCCAATCTAAATACAGTCGCCTCCTAAATAACTAATAATTATACTTTTAATATCCATAAACCATTCACTATGTTTACATTTCAACTAAATTTATTATAAATGATTTATTATACACATACGAGTAAACAACAAAAAACCCCGATTTGCCAATTTAAGTATAAGATAAGGCGTAAATTTAACTTTGGTAACATGTAATACATGTAATGACAAAAACGAATGCTGGAATTTTCAATTTACATAATAAATTATACATACCCAAGATTTTTATATGGTATTGTGTCTATGAAACTTAAATAACGCAAAGAAAGAATTAGAAAGAAAGGTAAATAATTTTTACAGTAGGTATAGGAGTAAGCAGGCGGGTCACCTCTATGGTAAAAGATCACCATCTCCCATAAACAATCGCGTCACAATATGCAATTAGAAAAAGAAAATTAAAAAAAAATAAGTTTAAATTAATTATTAATTAATTAAGAAATACAAACATAAGTTTGCTGACTTTTTACGACGCTTTAGCGGTATAATTCCTCCGATACCCTCACTCGCTCAACGAAACACATACAAGTACTGTTCACGCTGGTTTAATAAAATTTATTTATAAAATCTTTATTGATAGATAAAATATCGGGTATATTATTTTTGTATTATTTATAATAAGGATTCCCTCGGGTTTAAGAACAGATTTGATTAAAACTGGTAGTAATAAAAGTGATTTATTTTTCATTATAATCGTAAAGGTGTTACACAATAAATCCTTAATGAATGAAAAACAAGAGGCGTGGATTATAAATCAATTTTTACATCTAAAAAGCAGCTCATCGTCGGATTGGTTTGGAAATTGAACGGCTCTCAAGCTTATAAACGCTTTTGTGGAGATTACTACGTCTACGGTAAACGAGTTTTAATTAATTTCATAACAATTTATAATTGTTAAACCAATCCCTCGAAGGTGAACTCTATTTTTTAATAGACCCGTCAGCTGTCAAAGAGAATAAAACCTACATATTAGCTACAAATTAGAACATGAGAGGACTGAAAACTGGCTTTAGTGGGGTATACAGTGTTGTTTTTTAAAGTATAGCCTTCAACGGAGCAGGTCTCCTATATGGTAAAAACACCGTCGCTCATCACGAACCGCGCTACAGTCCGCGCATTGGTTTTGTTGCCGCCTTTTTCGCCGCTTAAGCATCACTTTTAAGGGCCTCCAATATCTTCATTCAATTTGCGAAACAGTACATCTCAGCTAATAAAAAAAATAGTATTTTGTCTACTATATTATAAAAGATTTGAACGCATTCAGCCTGTATTCTAATGACTTCACATTTAATAGTATTTCACCGAGTGATTACTTTCATTATGCACGTTTCCAAACAATCTATGTTTAAAACTTTTTTATTAGAACGGGGAGGCCAATGAGCAGGAGAGTGAAGACTCACGTAGGATAAGCGGTCCTTCGCACATACATAGGTCCACTTATTTTTTCAATATCTCCAATTCGCATTGGTTTGGAAATACCTCTGTAGGTAGCTGATTGCACAGAGTGGTATTGCGCTGCACAAAATACTGAAAATGCTCTGTTGTGGAACGACAAACATCGAGGTGAAACTTTGTATTTTGCCACCACACAAATCTGTAAAAACAACTCATTTTCTTTCGGAGGTAATAGCATAAAACATACAGACAGATAGGTACAAAAGTGAACAAATTTCCTTATATTATTATTTAGCAGTGTCTCCATTCCCCACGGATGTGGGGAGAATCGAGGCAAGACGAGTTTTTCCAACGATATCACATAACGTTATTATAGCGACGCGATACGGGACAGCGTATCCTTTTAACTGATTTCTCCTCACTCGCATCGCGTCTTCAACAATTCCTTTAAAAGCATCTGCCTGTAATATACTCAGAAATTACGCTTTCGACATTTAATATCTGAACGTATCTCGTGTTTTACATTCAGTGATAACTCTTCGGCTCGAAAACGATTCCTTCTTCACAGATTAATGTTTTCGTTCTTTTAATTTATGCAAATTGCTTATACCTTGAAGGAAGATTCGTTTTTATATAGGGGACAATGGAGCAGGTACTATGAGAAAGAGATCACCACAGCCCTTGTACAACCACGCCACAATTGTGTTCTGTCGTCTCTTTCACTCAGCGAATACGTACAAGTACAATTTCTCGCTAGTATTCTAGATCCATGGTATCACTCTGACGGTTCTCCCAAATCCTTCAAAAAACCTAGAATAGAATGTATAAATCCATTCTGATCGGGAAACGAATCCGGTATTCATACAGCCGCGGTTAGTTAGAAGACTGCTGAGTTACGAAGCTCATACATTCCGTATTTCTTTATGCCTGAGAGCTTTTTAAATTAATTTTACTTTTAACTTTGAATTTAAACAACCCCAATGCGTAGTTTCAAAAAGTGGCCAATAATTCTTAAACTAATATAAGTTACTGTGGTGTTTTAAAACTTTTATTAAATTAAAGTATACCAGGGGTGAAGCTGAAAGCTTTGAGGCCTACTTAGTATTGTTCCCTTGACGCTTTTGTTGTTAATTTAAGATTATCCATTAAGAGAGAATTTCTATATAAGGATATTGGAAAGTCTTAATGTTACCGCGCTTGGCGCTGTCACTGAACGAAATGTCACGCTTTGTATTTTGAGTGATCTTAGAACGTAATGGCGATAAATTATGTTAAATTAACCTAACACGTGGGTGAACCATGCTGAAGCATATGCTGACGCACTAATTGGGTCGGCTCGTCCTAAGTGATACCACGGGCTCACAGAATACTCAGCGTGAAACAGTATTTGTACTGTGTTTCGCAGAGTGAGTGAAGATATAGAAGGCCCTTAAAAAGCCGCTTAACTGGCGTAAAAAGCCGGCAACTCAACCAATGCACAGACTGTAGCGCGGTTGCCCGTGGGCGGCGGTGTTCTCTTACCATATAGAAGATCCACCTGCTCCGTTGTCCGATATACTATAAAAATCTATACAAAATAAATTAAACTAAATCTAATATATTATTAAGTTATGTAAAACGAGAGATATTTCAACTTTTTTATTGTTTATTTTTTTCAGAGAAACCAGTTAAAGTATATTTACACTCCCTGAACTAAGTTAATAGTGTCTATATGTATACTTTTGTGAATATTATATCTAATATATTATTTCTGTTCACCGTATAAGTATCTCATTCTATGAACACCCAGATCGTAACAAAAACTAGGGCAGGCTTTATTCCAAGGACAAACATTGCAAAAAATTGCTAAAGTTTAATTAGATAATCTTGTATTTGGTTAGTGAATAAGGGTTTTTATTATTTTATATTATATTTTACTTTTTATATTATTTTTTAATTTTATAACAGCCACGCATTGTGTTGCCGGCTTTTTACGCTGCTTAAGCGGTTCTAAAATACATTACTTTAATAAATTTAAAAAAACTCATCATCAAAAATCGAAACAGTATAAATTACACTCATTCAGCAAATTGAACTCACATGGAGAGCTCAATTTGGTGGGTGTGGTATAGCATCCACATATCATCATTGAGGGATAAGCTCTTCGGCCGCTATGCAAGCTATAATCCCCAGTCGAGATTTTATTCATAAATCTTGTTCAAGTGGAACAAACTTGTAGATCCAGTTTGACTAAGTATTGTTTATGGTTAAACTTTGCTAGTGTTAAACTCGTTATTGGAGTTTGTGGGACACAACGAAGCCCATAATATCATCCAACAAAAGCTTATATGACGCGGGCCTAATCTTTCCGCCAATGTTGGTGATTAAGGAGACATACATACGGGTATAAGAATTAAAGCGTTTTTCGTCTTTTAAACGAGAAGGAGGATATAGTACAAGCGTTTCTGTAAAATCCAAAATCTCTGAGCCCCGGATGTGATGCCAGCATTTTAGTAATATTATTTGAGTTTTAAGAGATTACCTGTAAATATTTACATAATGTTCTCTTATTAATTTAAATCTCTAAACTTAGTTCTAATTTGTTTTTCCCATTTAGTTCTTATTATATTCTTGCCCGACTCTCTTTCGCTATTTACATAAATATGTATAATCACACTGAAACTGAAAAACCGGTGCCCGCTATTCACAGAAGCAAAAAAAATTTAAAAGATATTTTTCAAAAAATTTATTATTTTTATAAAACAAGAGAACTAAAAGTAGGCTCATTTAGGACACATTACGTGTGTATCATGGATACTCTTACCCCATTTGGGGCACTGTTGGGTCACCGGCCTTTAAAAGGATAAGTACACTGATTCCATAGAATAATAGAGTAAATGTAGTCATATATAGTACATACAGTAATAGTGGAAGTTGGTGTTCTCTTACCATATAAGAGTCCCACCTGCACCGTTATCCGCTATACAATAAAAAAACTGAATTACCATACGTTGCCACTTATTGCAAAAAAAATCTAATTAAATAAATTAGCGTGAAACGGTACTTGTATTGTGTTTGGCAGAGTGAATGAGGATATCGGATATAATTAAAATTGCCGCATAGGCGGCGTAAAAAGCTGGCAACCCAACCATGCGTGAAATATGGCGCGGTTGTTCGTAGGCGGCGGTGGTCTCTTACCATGTTGGAGATCCATCTGCTACATTGTCCAATATAGAATAATAAAGAATAATAAATAGATGGTACTGGAATACTGTTTTTTTGTTTTTTGTTATATTTTACTCAGCACAGAGTATACTCTCATATACACATTGACTGTCAGAGTTAAAACTATTGCCTTATGCAGCGTTTGTAAAATATTCTCCCCGGAGCCAACACAAACCGTTGAGAGTGAAATGAGTTCGTTTGCAATTCAATGTTTGAGACCTTTAGCAGTTGCGTTAATTATTTAAAGTCAGACAAACTTTGTAATGTGTTCTTTTCTAGGATCATGCATAATTTATTATTATTTTTATTATACCAACGGTGGCAAACGAGCAGGAGGCTCACATAGGGCAAGCGGTCCTCCGCCCATGGACATCCCCAGCCTTTGCTGAGCCGCGGGTGCGTTGCCAGCCTTTAAGGAGAGAGTACGCTCTATTTTTGAAAGTCCCCAAGTTGTATTGGTTTTATTATAATTATAATATATATTTTTTATAATTTATTCCACAAGCAATCAGTTGTAATCTATTATGCATTCGTTTTATCTATTTATTGAGTAACTAGTGGACCTGGCAGAGGCTGGGAGAGTGTCTTAATACTGTCACACCCATTGAAGAGCCATGCTAAAGCATATGCGGATGCACTAATTGGGCCGGCTCTTCCGAAGTGATATCACGTGCTCAAAGTGTAATGGTAGTTTTACTTGAAGCGGTACATCTATTATGTTACGGTGAGTGAGTGAGGATATCGGAGATTCTTTAAAAAAATGTCGTTTAAGCGGCGTAAAAAGACGCGGATTGCGGCGCGGTTGTCCATTGGTGGCGGTATTCTCTTGCCATATAGAAGACCCACCTTCTCCGTTGTCCGCTATACAATAAAAAAATGAAATTAATGTATGCACAACAAGAGAAATTAAACCAAAATGAGTGCTCTACAAAATCAGTTAAAATAAAATATTGGTACAATCGGACCTCCCCAAGGAGGGATCAGCGATATCCCGGAACGCTGCAGCATCACAGTTGCCAATACGCATTGCAGCTCTTAGATAAAATCTCATCTGCAAACATTATTGATAGTCCAATCTAACACTTGTTACGTGACTGAGATAGCTTTAATGGATGACATCACAATTGTTGGCGCGTAGTATTACAATCCAATTGGACTTTAAACTAAGACAGAGTGATACCCATACCAAGTTGTTTAATAAGTCTACCATGACGCAAGAGGTATCGGGTTCGAATCCCGGTCTGGACAATTATAAATTAGTTTATAATTTGTTGCCTTTGAAAAGGCTTGACAGTGGCTGGGCGAGTGTCTTAATACTGTCACACACGTGGGAGAGCAATGATAAAGCATATGCGGATGCACAAATTGGTCCGGATCGTCCGAAGTGATACCACGGGCTCACAGAATACTCAATATGAAACTACTTGTCCTATTTTGGTGAGTGAGTAAGAATATCAAAGGCCCTTAAAAATGCTGCGTCAACACAATGAATGCTCGACTGTGGCGCGCTTATGGACGGCGGTGTACTCTTACCATATAGGAGACCCACCTGCTCCGTTGTCCGCTATGATATAAAATTACCCACTTGTGGAAACTAGAGTCCTACCAACTTTATTTTGCCACATAACCGTTTTAAAAAGCCAGCAACACAAAGTTTTACCATCAATAGACTCGTCTGCGTGAAATAAAACTTAACACGCCTGTGTCGTAATGTAATATGAACGAAGGTAATATGAACACAAGTTCATTATACTAGTATAGAATATTATTGAAACTTGAATAGAGTTAAATTTGTTCGTCTGAGTTGAATCAAGCGTCGTGGGGCTTCCAAGCCCTACGACTTCTCAGTTTTCATTATTTCTTACCAAACGTAGAAAGAAGCGGAATGTTGTTTTGCCTATTTTAAATTTTGGCCCAAGCATAGAGCAAAACTTGTGGACTGGCCTATATGTAAAGTTATCCTAAGACTTGTATTATATAGTGTAACGATTGATTATGTAGGAAAAATTACAAAACTATCCCAAAAATCATCAAAACTGGCATGCACAAAGCGTAAGAGATGGGTAATCCGCCACAATCCATGCTTTGGTTGTGCTGGCTTTTTAGGATTGAACCGTATATTATAAGCGCCTCCAATACTAGAATAAAAATATTGTCAGTGATATCTCTTACCATAGAGAAGACTCGACCGTTAACCGCTATGTAATAAAAAAAAACCACAACTTTTACTACAAAATTCTTTAAACTTGTATAATGTACGTTCTAGCTTACCTTAACCACCATGGACATTAATTCCTGAAACCTATAAAGCACGCACTGTTCAAAATTTTGTTAAACAACAGAATATGACATAGTATAGAGATTTCTCAACGCGACGTCTAAACAAAAACGAATAAGTTGTATTTAGATAAAAGAGTGGGAAGTGTCATTTCCTTCCAACATCTTGTTAGTGGGGCGGGCAAATTGAATTTCCTCCCGGGATAATATTTAGCCCCGGCTCACGCGAGACGTATCGGCTGAATGAAGACGAGCTTTCAATGCGTCTTAGCGTCGCTTCATGGGGACAATTACTCGTCTGTTTGTCAAATTATTAGGTTTTACACGAAAATAGAGATTGTTACCAAATGTTTGGTATTTTATCTTTTTGAGCTGCTTTAAAATCTATTATGATAACATTATTTTTGACTTTACTATATATAGGAATAAAAATTAGTGAAAATACGCAAAGCTCGGTGAGACCTTAAAGAGAAAAAAGTTTAAAAAAAACCTCTTATTTTGACATACTAACACATATGACATATGTCTCAGTTTATCAAAATTTGAAGTCCATCAAAACAAAATTAATACAAAATATATTTTTGATATTTGTTTTTTTTCTATGTAGCCGTGTTTGTATTTGTTCCCTATAATTTATTTATAATTTAATGTTAAATTTAGTTTCTTATAGTTATTTTATCGCTGAATTCATGTAAATCTTTGCCATAAATAAGTAAAAATCATTAACTGACGAATATCTCGTGTAATTACAAACCAGTAAGCCAATAAAGACTTTAGTTTTTGAAACTTTGTTTGCATTTTCTTATTTTCCTGGGGAGTACTGTATCACTGACACGATTAATCTGTTTTAATAAAATCGAGCGTATTAGGGGTTATATTATCGTATTTTTACTGTCAAATAATTAACATAACCTTCATGATTGATCACTCACTGCCTTACCATTTTTCAGCTACCTACTCCTACAACAATGATGACCAGAAGGGCAATTGCACGTCAGGAAGAAAGACAACATAAACAAACTTTGATGGAGCTCCAAAAGAGTAGAGAATTTTGTGATCAGTTTCTAATTTCAAGATAAGGCAATGCAACATAAACATACAATATCATTTGTAATAACTCAAAGTTGATAAGTGCAAAGGCAGTGCTTCACACTCAATATTTCGATGTCATTGCAAATTTATACTAAGTATACGTAATAGTTATTTAAAATTAAACTATGTTGTGGCAGACTTTCTATCTTAATTTTTGCATCAGCCATTATTATCAAATGTATTACTCTAATTTGTTTAACGGCATAACTACGTGTATATAAAGAAAGTTTGTATAATTATAACCGTTTACTAATAAAAAACATAAAGGTATTATTTGTTTAACCAAACAAACCTGTTTTATGGGTTTGGTGAGTTCAAAGATTGCTAAAGGTTCATGATAAGACTAGGTACCTATACAGATCGCCATCATCATCATTTCAGCCACAAGAGGTCCACTGATGGCCTTTCCCTTGGATTTCCATGAATACCTGTCAGAGGCGACCTGCATCCAGCGTCTTTCGGCGACTTTTATAAGGTCGTCTGTCCACCTTGTGGGTGGACGTCCCACGCAGCGTTTGCCGATCCGTGGTTTCCACTTTAACACATTTCGGCCCCATCTGCCATGCGCCGATCATTCAGATCACTAGTTTATAAAAAAAAGTATGACGGCGCTTTGGTGTTTCGAGAAACGTCGAAAGTCTGTCACTTTTGACAGATCGTCATCGGTCAAAGAGCGTTTTTCTAGACGTTTCTTCACTTTGACACAATGCCTTGCTCTTTTGTGCGTGAGAAGGAACGGATAAGAATCCATTTGCATCGCGCTTTACGAAACGTGCTCAGTGGAGTGTATCTCGTTAATTATTAAATCGAATGTGCTCATTATAATTTCGAAGCTATTTTTGTGAATCATTTTGTGTAATAGAATATTGTTATCATTTTAAAAAAAGCGGTGTTAGTTCTCCTCGCCCGACAACCCACGACCTGTCGACATTTCAAGATGAACTGCAAAGGTCATTTTGAACTCATTGGCCAAGTCCATTTAAGTATATCAAAAGTAAATAAATAAAGTTATATACCAATATCGGTATATCAGTCGACATATCTGACTTGTATCCAGAATGAGGTGCCATGTTTAAACTAGATAACTTCATCATATTAATTGGATTTTCTGCTTAATGCTACACGTTGAGAACATTATGAGTGGCATATGTTTGATATTATAGCATGATTCGTGCTTTAAGTTAATATTTCAAGAAGTATTAAAATGATTATTTATAAAGTAAGAAGATTAACCAATTGCATTTGAACGATATTTAAAAGGACGAAAACGAAATTGTTAATTCAACGCGAGTATTTCATTTGCTTTATTTTAGACTTATTTCGTCTGTGGTTCGGTTTTAACGAATAACGTGTCAAATGAAAGAGGTTTCTCGCTTAGTATTGCGAAGTTGCTCGTTTTAACCTGCCACAGAAAGAAGTTATTAATTCGATGTGTATTTTTTATATATAAAACACTGAAAATTTATTTACAAAATCTTACAAGTTCCTTTTTGCTAAAAGCTAAACGAAATATAAATCTATCGACAAATCGACAAATTTGATGTTTTTTGAACCAGTGTTAAATTTTAAATATGTGTTTTGTAAAATTGTAATTTCATTCATATTTTTTATGTAATACTCTTATTTAAACAAATCAGGGTGTAAAAACAAGGAAAGTAAATTTAATTAAATGAGTAGATACATATAAAACTAACAAATATTCTAAACTGAAAAATAAAACTCCATTTATAAACCTCTCGTTTCACGCAATTTAATAAACTAGATTTTGTATTTAATTTAAAATTTATCATTCCTTATCGCCAATACGTTCTAAGATCACTCAGCATTCGGTACAACATGACATTTCGTTCATAGGCAGTAACAGCGCAAAGCGCGGCAAAATTCAAATAAAAAAGTAATATCTTTACTAAAAGTAAATAAAATACATAAAATACATAATATCTTTAATTTAGCTTGTTTTTTAAAAAGGCTTGATTTAAAAGCATCACATCTCAAGTCTTTGTTAGAAACTGTAGAGATAGCAACAAAAGTTAGTTACAGTACCACTATACAGTATGCATCATCTCACTGCTAGTATTGTGTCTACAACTTCCATTGAAAAACTTCAGTTTTATCAAAAGAGTTTATATATAAAAGTAGAATGTCTCTTAATTTTTTTTATTACATAGCGGACAACAGAGGAGGCAGGTGGATGGTCTTGATACGAAAAGAATATCGCTGCACATGGCTGCTGCTGCCGGATTTTTACGCCGCTTAAGCGATATAATGCTCATCATTCGATATCGCAACTCATTTTACGAAATACAGTACAAATATTGTGTTTTAGCATAATTGGCCATTTTAATCCATAGGAGAGCCATGCTGAAGTATATGCTGATCCACTAACGTGATAACGGTACTTGTACTGTGTTTCGCAGAGTGAGTGAGGATATCGGAGACCCTTAAAAATGCGGCTTAAGTGGTGTAAAAATCTCGAAACACAAACAATACGCGTACTGTGGCGCAGGTGTCCATGGGCGGCGGTGGTCTCTTACCGTACAGGAGACCAACTGTTCCGTTGGCCGCTATATAAAAAAAGTATGTCTTATAATATTAATTTGGATTAATAAAGTTAAAACTATGCATATAACTTATGTAAGACTAAATGGGACTGGCTAGAATTTAAGTGATCTTGTTCCAGTAGAAATACCAACGATGTTAATGAATCCATTTAGAACGTCACGAAGGCAGATGAAATGGTGGTAATTAAACCTTTAAATAAGAAAATTAAACAACCTTCCAGAAATGTAATGCGAAGTATGAAAAATGAGCGCCGCGGAGCGGGGAAATGTAATTATAAAATGTCTTAATTCTCTGCTGTACTGCGACTTACAATAAAGCTTGAATTATCGCAAGCAATAGATCACCTATTAAACGTTTGTTTATTCACAAGATAGTCTTGTTTGATATACAATATTCTTGGGATTTTTTAATTTTTCCTTCTTATTTTTTTGGCTTCTGTGACTAGCACAATTTTGCCAGTGATATTTGCATAAATTACTTCAGAGAATTAAGCAAAAATATGAGCAGAGTTTAAAGAGAAATAAAGTATCAAACAACTTAACTATTTTGATCAAAGAGAAACATATAGAGAGAGAATACTATATATTTACAGATGCACTGTATTCGAAGGTATTTTTGTGAATTTCAATTTCATCAAAATAACCAAAGGCTACGTCTAGAATTTGCTATTGAGGTTTGGGAATGATTCGTGTACCTGAATGTTCTTGGTAATGACGTTCAGAAATGATCTGAGGAATGTGATCAGGTGTTAAATTATCGTAAGCACAGACTAAGTTGTAATGACATGAAACACAATTATTTAAGAGTTAACACATTTATTTACGTGACATACAATGTGTTTCAGTGTTAAATATTAGTTAATGTAATAAACAAGGATTAAAATAAAAAATAGAAACTATGTTGGATAAATGTATATATTTTTATTCTAAAGTGGACAACAGAGCAGGTGGGTCTCCTATATAGTAAGAGAAAACCGCCGGCGATGAACAACCGCGCCACAGTTCGCGCATTGACTGTGCTGGCGGCTTTTTGACGTCGCTTAAGCGGCACTTTAAGGTCTTCCTATATCTTCACTCACTCTGCGAAACACAGTGCAAGTACCATTTAACGCTAAATATTCGGTTGGTGGCATCACTTCAGACGAACGGGTTGAATTAGTGCGTCAGAGTATGCTTCAGCATGGCTCTCCCACGGGTTGTAAATGAATTACGACTACACAGTTACTCTTTATTTATCTCACAATAACTCGAGAATAACAGAGATGATTAGGTAACTTTTTATCTTGAGTTACATACTTCAGGGAAGTTATAAGCGAGACGAGACAAGGAAAATTAAAAATAACATTAAAAACGTCTTTAATTCCGCCATAAAATTGTTTTCATAACATTTTTTTTGTTGACTATAGTAATTCATTTTGTTTGGATTCAATTTTGACCAGATTTTAGACAGATATGTGTGACCGTATCACCAAGTGCGCATTGATTATATAGGCTTATTGTACAAATATAATCTGATTGACATTAAACAAATGATTAAAGTCTATTTAATAAGAATCACTATCAAATAACAGACCTAACTGTTCAGAATCTGTATTGTATTAACTCGAAAACCATTTATTAATACAGAATGTATAAATTATTATGACAAAAATCAAATTTAAATTTAAATTGCTCAATATGTTAGTAGTTAGTATAGCAAGTATAGTATAGCAAGCTCAATAAGTTAGTATAGCACATTAATCTTTTATATTAACGTACTTAAACGTTGCGCAGCTGCTATTCTGAATAATATAAAGCAATTCTTAGATAATAATTATATTAAAAGACGCGATGATCTATAATTGAGCGTTTTTAATTCATATTGTGCCTCAATACGCCCTGTAGACCTTCAAAAAAAGAGCGTACCGATCACTGAAAGGCCGGCAATGCAACCGCGGCCCAACAAAACATAATCACGAAATATTAAAGGATATTACTTTTTATCCGCGAAATACGGTTGTAATAAATCAAAGAAAATATTAAACGTGATCTCAAATTATCCAATAAATTAGAATAGACGCAAGGAATACATTTTTTATGATATAACTTTGTGGCCATATTTTAATAAGTTTAATAAGTGATATCAAAACTTGGAAGTTGTGTTCATTGTTTGCGCATAAAACTTCAATTAATGTTATATCTTCAGTCTTCAGATTTTAATAATAAACTATCTTTTGCCATCGACTTCTATTTCACGATCTATTTATTCAATTCTTTTATTTTCACAAACATAATAACCGACAGAATAAACGAACTTTCTTTGTAAATACAGAATTATTATACCTAAAAAACAAAACTTTTACTCCAGGCACGGAAAATCTGCTGTAAATAGAGAAACAAAATTTAAAGTAGGTATATTCAATTCGATTCTTCTTAAAGCTATTGTTTTTATTCACAACTTAAAACATTTTGTCAAATAATGTCAGTTATACTGATAATGTCAATTTTCATAAACAACCAAAGTTATACAAAACCTTAAGAATTTTTTTATATAATTAGTAATTGATTGGAATCTTTCTATAATGTGATTGCAGTTTATTTGTATCATAAATTTTATTAGTTGTATATAATTATATTTAATATTTAGCAATACAGTCAGTGTGTTTCCTATTTTAGTAGTTTTTACGTGAAGTGACCTGTGAGCAATGCTAAACCATATGCAGATGCACTAATTGAGCCGGCTCGTCTGAAGTAATATCACGGGCTCATAGAATACTCAGCGTGAAACAGTACTTGTACTGTGTTTCAAAGTGTGAGTGGAGATATCGGAGGTCATTAAAAGTGCCGTTTAAGCGGCATAAAAAGCCAGCAATACAACCAATGCACGGACTGTGGTGCAATTGTTTATGGGCGGGGGTGTTCTCTTACCATATAAGAGACCCACCTGCTCCGTTGTCCGCTATATTATAAAAATAAAATGTGTTTACGTACGTAGACTATATTTTTATATTACAAATATTTTTTGAAATATCTTACATAGTTAATACGAATATTAATTAATTTCCTTCCTTTTGTTTATATTTACAATTCCACAAAATTAATATAATCATAATATTTTAGTGAGATTTATTATATATAGATTTTGTTGATGTGATTCAGTTATAAAATATATAAATTGAGAATGATATAATATAAGTGAGTTATAAAAAAAATTACTCTTCATGGTAAGAGTAAAAAAGTCGCGATTCTGAGAATGTAACGTAATACCAAGTTTTAATCTAGCTTACATGTATTTGATAAGCGTAAATCGTAGTAAAATAGTTTCTGTAAAACAACCAAATGCCAATTTTAATAAAAGATTCCCCAATTTGATTCAATAAAAGAAGGGAGGCTTGGCCCCGTCCATTTACTTTTATTCCCCTAAAGCCTCTAGACTTTATTTGGCGCACAATCAAAACTTACACTTATTGGCATCTGTTCCGGGATTATTGTTTCCCCTCACTGATTAATTTAATTGAAGCAGCCCAAAGCTGCGATTCTTTTAATAAAAGCACTGAAAAACCCGCAAACGATTTTCTTTTTTAATAGAAAGTGGTTGCTCGCAGTCTAGGCGCCCAACTGTTTGGCATTCAATCTGTGCTGATATAACTTGCCTATCACCCGTGCACAAATAATCAAATTATTAGCGAACTAATAACGAAACTCATTTAATATCAGCCTCTTAGTTCTTATTTAGTTAATTAACAAATTTCATTTAAACTACAATTTCATTTAATATCAGTTTCAAATATCGCAGGAATAAGTTTCTTGTTTATGAAATGAATTCATTTTAATATATCGTTTATGTATGAAAGGTTAACAAATTTTTAAATTGATAGGACTTTTTCTTTTCAACACGTCACTGGGTCTTACTATGGTTTATAGTATATATAGTAATCTTTGGCCATACTATATCATATTGAATAAAGTAATCTTTTTTACCCACCAAACCCAACAAACTGAAATACTAAAAACATAACCCATCATTATAAGTAGCCTAAATATTAATAAAATTTCATAAAGATTTATTCCGTCATTTTCAATTATAAATTGTTTTAATTGCCGACTTTGTTTTATATAAATATATTATTATATTAAATCACTCTTCATCTGGATTATAACAAGGTATCCCTAATAAAAAAACTAATGTGTAAAATCATATAACGATATTATTAAAATTTAGATTGATATCATTTTGTAGGTACCAAAAAAATTGCCTTTTGCTATGTTTGTTTAAAACTGTGACATGAGCGTAGCAATTTCGCTCTACGCCGTAGGCACTACGACAGTAACTAAGCTACGAAAACAACGACCAAAAAATTGGATACAGGGAGTTACATCATCATAACATCCCGCATCCCAAGAATAACTTGTTATATTAAAACGATTCCTTATTAGTTCAGAGAACGCACAATGGTAATGTTAGTCTAAGGTACCGCTGAAACCATTAGACCTTTTAAAATGTTTAAATCAAACGTAATTTATGAGAATGTATTCCCCGAAGCAGTCGCGCTCCCCGCGGACCACCGCTCCATACTATTTAAGATTGTATTTTTTGAGTAGTTGTAAGTCACTTGTTGTAATGTTCGGTTGTAATTAAACAATAAAGTTTTTTTAAGACTTTTCGCTCATCTCCCAACGTAACTAGGGAAAAGATTTATTTTTTATAAAATAATATCTTTTATCTTTTAATTCGAATATGGTTTGATTTTGTAACAACGCAATAAGTTGTTAGGAAGGTTGTAGTTTTTACTTTCATGTTACATCATTATTTCAATACTTAATATTATATTTCATATAGGATCAAGTAGGCTCAGAAGGTGTATCATCTTTACTAATGTAGAAACGTGTTTCCTTTACTGAATGAGGATATCGGAGACTCTTTTTAAAGCGTTGAAGGAGCGTAAAAAGCCGAAAACATAACCAAATCACGGAGTTTGCCGCGGTTGGTTAGGAGCAACGGTATCTTACCATAGAGGTGACCCGCCTGCGCCGTTGCGCACTATACAATAATGCGATTAAAGTCACTTAAGCTTAAATTATTTCACAATTGAAGATAAAATGTTGAATGTTATAAAACCTTACTTATAATTTCATACTCTCTTTCTCTCTCTTTCTTACTCATTACTTATAATTTCGTTATAATATAATTCTAATAAAAAATTATAATTACGCGTCATTCAAATCTTTCAAAGTGAACGTAATAATAACTCATTGAAATCGAGCGTGAAATTTATTCAAGGCGAAGCTTTTCCATCTTCCAACTTTAAGTTCATCCATATTCATTTGAAAAATTCATCTGAAAGTTAAGGGTTTTTTAATATTCTCTTATTTCATTAAAAGTTGCATTTCTATCTTCGTCTATTTTCGTAAATATTACACATTACTTGATTTTTATTTTTTAAATAAAAACGTAATGCAATGGTCTTTGGATGTATGGGTGGATGTCCATGAACATCCGTAGCCTTCCTGAAGGACCACGGATACATCAAGGCCCTTTAAAGGTCAGGTATGTATGTTTTTTAAGGTTTTTAAATCGTGTAGGAAATACCCTTGCTTTACCGTAGCTGTTTCCACAGAGTGGTGATGCGCGGCACAAAATGCCTTAAATACACTCCGTTGTGGAAAAATCGAGATGATATGGATGAGATTTTATATTCTATATCGATTTTCATTAGAAAAATGTGCATGAAGGTATTTATATACATGATTATTTTAAATAATTTAGTCTCACTTTTCCGAAACAGCTCGTCCGTTTTTAATATATTTTATATTCAGAAAATATAAGAGATCTTAAGATATTTTTTTAAATTCTATAGCGGAGAAAGGAGCAGATGGGTCTCCTATATGGTACCTAAGAGGACACCGCCGCCCATGAACAATCGCACCACAGTCCACGCATTAGTTCCCAGCTTTTTACGCCGCTTTAAGCGGCACTTTTTAAAGTCCTTCGATATCCTCACTCACTCTGCGAAAATATAATTTTAAATTTTTATTTTATATAGAATACAATGATTTTCAATATATTTACAATTTTTAAAAGTTTTAACACCTAATCACATATAGAATGTAATTATTACTGTTGTATTTACAGCAGTCATTTCAAACGCAATCAATTTTTTTTCAGAGCTCTCTAGAAAATGCAGCTAGTTAAAAAAAAAATTAAAAATGTGTTCAGTTTTTGCAACGACGTAAATTCTATTATAACATTTTTAATTCCTCGAAAAATCTATCGCCCAATTTCGTTAAAAATATGCAATCACAAACTCAGCACGTCCAAAGTAAATTGTAGGTAGTTATCAGTTTAGAAGTTTATAAAATTGCGAGCCGCGCACAACTTTAACAATTAAACTCCAGGGATGACGTTTTGCTGAATAATTGTCAGTTGGAGGATAGTCAGTTCATAAGTTGTTGCATTTTTATTATATAGCAGACAACGAGGTGGGTGTGTCTCTATCTTGGTAAGAGAGAACGCTGCACATGGGCAACTGTGCCATAAATAAATGTCAAGTAGTAACGTTACTATCAACAAGTAGTTATTGTGTTAAACAGGCGATATGATAGATAAATTATATAGTAAACTATAAATTATATAATTTATTGAATTATCCTAGTTTATAATGTAAACACAACATAAAAAAAATAAACTCGTTTGAGTTTCATGACTGTTCTCAAATTTGGCCATTCGTGAAAAGTCTGTGATTTTTAAGTGATTAAAGTGATATAAATATCATAGTAAATAAATAAAAAAAAAACTGTGTTCAAAAATCTAGCGGATACAATATTGAAGGCGGCTAGAGCAATTTGTGTGTTTGTGTAATGTGAGGCCTCCTGCCGAGTGCTCTTTTAATTACTTAATACTACTACTCTTTTAATTTAATTTTATAACTTTTGTGTACCCTTATTTTTATTATTATTAAGTTTATGTTGTAATTGTAAGTTTTAAATAAAAAATAAACGATTTTATTATGTATTGTATTTGTTCATAATTTCATTATGTGTATAACTGCTGTCAACTATAGATTTCTCCAGTTTTACATGGTGTAAAATACTTACGTAATCAATCATTAATATATAACGTGATTTACGACGAGAAAGGAACGAGCTTTCAAGGGATCGCTTCGCTTTACCCGAATCCATTTAATTAATTATAGATTAGCGCTAAATTCGGGTGAAATTTAAGATAATTTGAAAAATGATACGCTTCAATATGATCGTCAAACAAAAAGACCATGCGATTCTCAAAGGTAGCTAGGACCTTGGATCGCGAGAGCTTCATAGCAGTAGGCCTGCAATGAAACGAAAGTTCCGAATGTACATTTTGCATTATTTGGAAAATATATTCTGTCTTTGGAGGGCTTACAATTGTCCAGGTGAGTGTCTTAAAAATGATAAGTGTGAAGTTGAAATTACTCACAGAATGGTTAACAGTATATATCTGAATACGCGGGAGACCGATAATTATTCTCATGCAATGGGCTCCTTGGGTTGAATACTTAGTGTTATAGGTTATGTTCGCATAGGCATAGGTTTGACGCATAGGTTAGATTGACGTGAGGTTTTAGTTCGGGTATTGAACTGTGGAGTTCCGAGACCCACATATCCTCTCGCAAGAAGGAAGTACGTAAATGCATTTCTAAAGGTTAAATAGCTTTAGATCACCTCCTTTTATTGAGAGTCGGTTAACTGGGCGTAGAGACAAGCTTTATAATAAATGACTAGGTTGAGTTATGATTGTGGGTGGGACCGGTAATATTACTGATGGTCGCCATATGATCGCTAAATATGGCAATGAATCTGATAGGCGGTTAAAGGTGTTATTTAAATGTCATATTATAATATGTTTTTAGCACACCCGCAGCTCAATTCGGGCTACGTGTATCTATGGGCTGTAGACCACATGAAAACTACATTTCTTAATTTTTAATTTTCTATTAGGTATTTCACTAAGCTTTTCACTTTAAAATAAGCTATATACTATTAATAATAATGATTAAATTATATATTTTACATATTTTTTGTATGTAATATAGGCTTAAGACTTTTATAAAAAAAACAAGCAGGAGTTGTCATCAAGTTTGTCCACTGCCCATGAATGCCCTTAGCACTGTGTCAGCCACGGATGTGTTGATGGCCTTATCGTTGACGCAAAGATAGGCACACGGGTATGTATAGCAAATTTTACAACATCCAATGGTTCATCATCATTAATGTGTGTATAAAATACATTTAGTTTGTTACATTCGGTCGCTTAGTTTGTTTAGTAAATATGAGTCTGTGTGGAAGCCGAATCGAGTTAATTTTAGCTCTGTATGCAAACAAACCCGTCATTAGAATTCAAACGCTATTTCTCACTTTTGGAACTAAACAGTCTATTAGTAACGAGCACTCGTTTGTTGGGCTCTAACGTCAGAGATGCAAAATAGATTCGCCGGATTCATCACAACTATTTTCTGATCGTATAGCGGACCACGGAGCAGGTGGGTGTTATGGTAAGAGAACACCACCTTCCATGGACAACTGCGGCACAGTCCGCGCATCGATTGTGTTTCCGGCTTACTACGCCACTTAAAAAGCGTTTTTGAGGGCCTTCAATATCCTCACTCAGCGTAACAATTATAAGCACAATTTCAAGTATAATTACTCTTTCACGTTGATTTGTTAGGCCGTGGTATCACTTCGGATGAGCCGTCCCAATTAAAGCATCAATAAATACTTATTTTTTTATTTTTTTTCTATTTTAAATATAAATAATTAAATAATTATTATATCATTAATTAATTAAATATAAATAAAATGCAATCGGGTAACTTTAGTGATTCATTTAAACACAATGTTTCACAGTGGTATTCTGTGTATCAGTGGTATCTCTTTGGTCGTGCCGAGTTTGCATATGCTTCATCATGATTCTTCCGTAAGACTCATTACATCACGGGTTTAAAAAACCAAGCAATGAGGGTCGCACAATTACTCATAATTTTAGTCTCTTCTTATATGGACATTACTTACAAGTCTAGGTTGTGGACGAATTTCGCGGCGGGAGAATATGATAAATTCCCATTCGCGCACTTACCCCCCGCTGTGCGAGGTGGTCGTGGGTCGGGAAATGGGGGTAAATGGGGGAAATAACTCACGCTGGACCTTATTAATGACCGCGCTTGTGATACCACTTTGCGTGTCCACTATAAAATAATTACTTCTGGTCCAGTTATATTGAATAGTCTTAATATAATGTATGAATCTGTACAGATTGATTTGTTCATTGCCATATAAGAAACATCACTAGGCAAATCATCGAGGAGGAATACAAAATTTCACTTGTTTCACCTCGATGTTTTTCGTTCTATAGCTGAGCGTTTTTTAAGCGATTTCGTACAACGCATCACCACTCTGTGGAATCAGATTTCTGCACGGGTATTTCCAAACCAATACAACCTGAGAACTGAATTGAAAATTTCGTTTTGTTTTTAAAAAATATATTTTTTTAATTATTACATGATCTTCCGAGTATATTACTGAAATACAGTAAAAAAAGAAACTGAAAGTTTATTAATTAGAGATAAAACATACCCAGAATTTGTTGTTAGTGTTTCCTCTTTAAATTTCTCAGAAAGGCTTAGATGAGTGTAGCTAACGCGTGTAATGACGTAAAACGTCACGTATAAACTTTAATTAGGCAAGCTTTTTCACGGGATCATAGAATACCAGTGTGAAACTGTTCTTGTAATGTTTCTCTGATTGAATGTGGATCCCGACGGCTTGCTTTTTAATAACTGCAACTAAATCAAAGAATATATAGTGGCGCAGTTGTCCATGGGCGTCGGTATTCCTTTCCCATCAATGGGTCTGCCTGAACCTTTGTCCATTACATCATAAAAGGGTCATGGGCTTTATTATATATGCTAAGCTGTTTTTAACCTGTTTTTAGGAAAAACTATGTCCATTAACAAATGTAATAATTCTAAATATCGGTAACAGCAATAGAATATAATTTCATTATTTTTATAAAATAGCCCGGATATAGTGCCAAGTGATTTTCATATGTTCCTGTTCATTGCGAACGCCTTTGGTGGTGTAAAATTGAACTCAAAAGAGGCTTCCGAAAAGTGGCACTCTGTGTTATTTGCTAGTGTACGAGAGGAGTATTATGAAGTAGCCGTCTTACTGAACAAAACGGTGCATATTTGAACTAAATTCGATCACTGTAACACTTAATAAAGCTTTGAATAAAGAGCAAGAAAGCCGAAGGGAGATACATAATTTCCTATCAATTGTTAAGTGAAGCCAAATAACCTATAACAATGAAAGCTCTACCAAATTAAATATCTTGTTTCTTAATGAATTTGCTAAGGACCTTGTAAAAAGACAAAATGTGATCAAGCAACAAGGACTTCTCGAGACAAAGATGAAAATTAAAAATAATAAAATGACTTCATTATGAAAATGAAATAACAATTATGTCAAAGTCTGTCGGTAACTTTATTACTGTTTATTCGTTTTGTTAGAATCATGCTGTTTATTAGGTTTTACATTTATTTTAGTATTTTGCCAGTCAATGTCAAACAAATTTACCACTTTAAACTTAAAAAAAATTTCTAAACAAATATTCAATAATTAAATTAATGAATATTAGATACCTGAATACCTTACAGCCATATTATTTTTTATATAATATGAGGTAAATATGAATTTATGTTTTAATTCATAAAATATTCTGGCCTTTTTTCTTTTTTTATAGTATAGCGGACAACGGAGCAGGTGGGTCACCTATATGTTAAGAGAACACTGTCGCCCATGGACAACCGTGCCAATCCCCGGTTTGGTTGTGTTGCCGGCTTTTTACGCCACTTAAGCGGCGTTTTTAAGGGCCTCCGATATCGTCGCTCACTCAGCGAAACACAATAAAGGCACCATTACAAGTACAACTACTATTTTACTATTTCATGCCGAGTATTCTGTGAGTTCGTGGTATCATCGAACGAGCTGGCCCAATTATTACGTCCGCATATGCGTCAGCATGGTTCTCCCACGCATACAACAGTGTTAAAACACTCGCTCGACCACTGTCAAGCCCTTCCAGAGGCATAGTAAATTATAATTTATAATTCTCCGGACCGGGATTTGAACCCGATACCTCTCTTTTCATGGCAAACTTATATAAGCATTTAGCTACGTGGCTTTCACAATTTCGAATCAATAACGTATAATTCAGCAATTCAGTTGCGAAACATAAGTTTTATCAACTGACAGCGATATTGTTCACAAAGAGTCATAAAATATTTGTGACGTGGAAAACATGTCGTCCAACTATACAGACCTACGAGTTTCCCTTATTAACATACAAAAACTTCTCTCCGTTTGATATATTTACTTGTTAATTCTATAATGTGCGAAATATTCCGTTTTTTCCGAAACACGGCACTCTGGCGGACCTGTCCGGTGGGATACCAGAATCACAGAAAAATACTTATACTGTATTTGTCTGAGTAACTGAGAGCCTTGTAGCTAAATGGTTTTATAAGCCCACCATGAAGCGATGGATATCGGATTGGATACCCGGTCTAAATATTTTTTTATTACATATTTAAAATTAAAAAAAAAATACTTTGGAAGGACTTGATAGTAGCCGAGCAATATTAAAAATGTCGTACGTGGGATAGAAATGTTATTACAAATGCTAAGTCCGCAGTGATACCAAGGGCTTACAGAAAACCAGATATAATTATAGCCTGTGAAATTATACCGTTAAAGCGATGTAAACCCAGCAACATAACTAAAGTCCGGCTTGTGGCACATTTGTCCGCGGGCGGCGGTTATCTCTTACCATAGAAAAGACCCTGCTTGCTTCGTTGTCACTAATATAACAAAAAACATAGTAACTTAGTATAAAAATCTGGAAAGTGACTATTACGATTAAAGGACTCCACCCTATTTTCTACAATGTCATAAAAACACGTACAAATGATTTTAAGGGTCCGACGAATCTCCTGCTAAGTTAGGCCAGACCGCTAATAGTGATTATCTAACCGTTTGGGGTTTGGGCCGTTTGGGGCACGCATTAAATTAGTCGCGTACAATGTTTGTCAAGCAAGGATTAATTTAACCTCCGGCTTAAATTAATTTTGACGAACCTCTTTGGTTACTAGCCGAACATTAGTATTCTAAATTGTCGTAGTTGAAATGATATCACTTTCATCATTCGATCAAAATATATTTAATCTGACTTATATTCTTTTTTAAATGAAGTGTGCATTGTCAAAATGATTATCAATTTGAACCAATTGTTTTATGATATAGCGGACAACGTAGCAGGTGGGTCTCTTATATGGTAAGAGAAGAGCGCCGCTCATAGAAAACCGCACAGTCCACGCATCGGTTGTGTTGCCGGCTTTTTACGTCACCTTTAAAAGTATACCATGACGCTCCAGGTAACGGGTTCGTATCCCAGTCCGGACAATTATAATTTAATTTAAGATCTGCAAGGGTTTGGCAGTGGCTGGGCGAGTCTCTTAAAAATGTCGCACTCGTGGGTAAGCCATCCTGAAGCATATGCTATGCTATGTATATGTGCGGGCCCGTCCAAAGTGGTACCACGAGCTCACAGAATACTCAGCGTGAAACGGTACTTTTACTGTGTTTCGCAGAGTGAGTGAAGATATTGGCTTTTAAAAACGCCGCTTATTGTATTATGTAGTTATTGCGAAACAGTAGAAGCACCGTTTCAAGTACAACTACCATTTCACGCTGAAATGGTAATATTTTGT